>LPNX010115144.1:1000880-1103961 GCA_001517045.1 Pseudotsuga menziesii
GTCTCTTAAGCGCCCTTCTGCTTTTTCTGCTTTATTCCCTGTTTTTTCAGTGTTTTAAGGCACATAGGAAAGCAAGACTAGGTGAGGTGAATCAGCTTTGTTGCCTCTTCCTCCTCCACTCTTTCCTCCATGCAAAAGCATGTATGAGCTTCCATTCCACCACTCATTAGCTTTCCCATGCGCCCTTTCCAATTCATGAGCCTCATGACAGATTTGGGATCAGCTTTTTACACCTATGGGGGATTTGCCTATTTTGGGTAAGCCTGATTTATGCTAGCTTTGGATGCCTCCTTATGCATTCGACCTATTGATGTATTCTATATATTCAGCAACCTATGATATTACAGGGTTGGCTATTGTACAGTGAGTTAATATAATTTTGTGTTACAGCGCCATATTCAGTCTCCATTGTTGACAATTTTGCATGATCAATTGTAATTTGTTGTGAGTGAAATTAATCTATTGCTGGTCAGAATTTCTACAGATACCACATCCTAGATATCATTCTTCTTGAACTCGTGCTCTCCTTCCCTTTCTTCTTGGCTACTTCTTCATAGCTAGAAGGCTCATCATCAATGATGTCACTCAATAGTGCCACATAACTGGAGTGTGTCTGAGGCCTGTTTGTTTCTTTGAAAGTATCATCATACTATTATTCATATTGGAGTATTTCTCATGCCCAAGGTGGTGTTCATCTCTCGAGGTGGATCTAGCGTTCTCTTTATATTCTTTTGAAGATCTTTCTTTCACCGTGGTGTCTTTGACTCGGGAAGCTTCAGGTTCCGTTTCTGAATTGTGGTTACTTGTTCTTTGGCATGATCTACAATTCAAGTTCATTCACATGATTATAAACATATCATAATTTCCAAAACATATTACTAGTGACAAATATATGTCACATAGCCATGCGACTATTTTAGCCAATGCTACAACACTCATCCATATCATGTATACATACAATAACTTCTAGATGCATTCTACTCTAATATTAGTAAGAGTGTGTACTACTCCTAATATTCCAGTGAAGAGGTTTCAATATAGATAAGTAGTAATGGAATGTAGTACTGTTGATGTATTTGTAACTTCAGAATGTTTTCACTTGTATATCTTATGTATTGTACCCCAATGTTTATTCTAGGAAGTATATATAATGTAATTGATTCATGCCATGCCCCGATGTCTCAATTGGGAGATTCAATAATGTAAACAAGTCATGTAAAGTAATTGAGGTTAACCCTCCATTGTAATTTAGGGCAATAGTCCCCACAATTGAGTCAAGGTTAACCCTCCATGTTGATCAGAGGGTAAAGTCCCCATAGTTGTGGAGCACTAGGGTTATTAGACTCTCATAGAGATGTTGGCCATGGTAAGTAATTGTTAAGTGGGGATGAATTGTTGAAGTGGACATTAAGTGAACGAAAGAATATAAATAGAGAGTGAGCCTCTCTATTTATCACACACACTCACTCACTGGGGCACACGAGTGAGAGAGGAGAAGCTCTCTCAAGCGAGAGAGAGAGAACATATGTGGAGATCATCTTTTCTGTCTTTGGGTTTTACTGCTGCCATTGGTACTCATTCTATCTCTAAGAAATTTGTGAGGTTTTCTCCTTTATGGTTTCCTCAAGGAAATTTTTTTGTGTCTCTTGTCGCTTGTGATTTTTGCAGTGCATGTTATTCTCTTAGATAAGATCCTATATCATATTGCTTAAATGATAAAAATATAACATGGTATCAGAGCTAACTTGAGAAGAAGACATTGTGTAGCTGTAGAAGCAAGGGATTCTTACTTTTTGGGTCTCTCTCCACAATCCATCAGAAAAATAAGGCTAGGCTAACTCTCCATTGAAGGGCGCATCTTTTTGTCGAAGCATAATTTGATTCCGGACATTTTTAGTTTTTGGTGCAGGAAATTAGGGATTTTTACAGGAGAGGAATTTTTGAGTGAGCTCGACATAGGATTTATCTCCTCATAAAAATTGAAGTTTAGAGACTTGGGTCAAGATTTTTGGTTGGGTGAAACTCCGGGAAAGTCAAAACCTAGTTTGACCACATGCCTAAATAACCCTAAAGTAATGAAATGGATAGTTTTGGTAGATTCACTATATCTTGAGATTGGAGAAGGCTTAGATGCCAAAACTTTCACATGTCGAAGATAAATACCCGATGTACAATTTTACCAAGTTTGAGACTCATATTTTCTATATTTTAGGATATATGATTCCTCCAAGTTAGGGTTCCAACCTCTCCTAGGATTCCTCCCCAAACAGGAAACCTAGGGAGAATTGCTATATCTTGGGATACGAAGGTCCAAATGAAATTTATCAAGATCTTATAGAAAGGTAATGGACTATAATTTCTATGGTAAAAGTTTCAGACCCTGAAGATGAAACAGTGACACATGTCAGTCCATACAACTTTGCTATGCTGAACAGTCATAAACCAGGTCACCTTGGGAAAATGCTCATAAGTCCCAATTGTTGAATTCAATTATGATGAGACCTATGGTGTTGGAACAAGGACAGACAGGGATACCTCTGTATGAAATTTCAAATGGAGAGCAGCAGTACTTTCAGATATACCACAAAAATAGTATCGGGAATTTATGCAGAAGAAATTGGTAAACTAGGGCTTCCTGTTCCGAGAGCTTCCCTCCACTGTTTTTAGAAAATGAGTACATTCGACAGATTGAATTGAAGAGGTCTATCTTTATATCCAATCAGATATGAAATATTCCAAGTTTTGAAAATTAGGGTTTCTCTGACAAGCCCTAGATTAGCCAAATCCGGAACCAGGATGGACACCTCAAATCGGTAAGATCTAATTTTTGCTATTTACAGTTGAGGTTCTCATTTCAAGATGACTAATCACACCATATTGATGACAAGCTTGGTGAGGTAGACAAATTCCAATCATGGAAGTGTAGGATCTCACTAGTTCTTGAAGGAAATGAATTGGACACCTACATAAGTAGAGAGGTTCCAGTTCCAGAGAGAGATGAGGTTAAAAGCCTTACACAATAAGAACTTGGTCAAGGCTAAGAAGATCATTGTTGATTCAATCATGGATCACCTTATACCATAAGTGTCTTCCCTAAGGACACTGAAAGAGATGTTTGATTCCTTGACCAAGCTATTTGAAGGGAAGAACATAAATCAGAAGATGACTTTGAGAAAATAGTTGAAGAATGTGAAGATCTAGAATGCAGAGGCCATACAGTCATACTTTACAAGGGTCTCTCAAATCAAAGAACAACTTGAAGTGGTAGAAGAAGAAGTGGAGAATGCAAAAGTTGTGATAACCACCTTGAATGGCCTCCCAAGATCATGGGATTCATTCATTTAAGGAATGCGTGCTAGAAGGAAGTGATTACTTTCAACAGACTCTTGGAAGAGCACACACAAGAAGAAGCTTGACTCATAATAAGAGAAAAGAAGACGGGAGCAACTGAAGATCAAGATTTCACGATTCAAAGAAGATACCTCAAGCAATGAGGAATATGAAGAAATCAATTCTTGAAGAGCCTCTTATCCATATTGAGCATTTGAATAAGAAATTATGCTGGTATGAATGAAGTAGATGATGAAGCGGAAAGAAGGAGTTTACCCACGAAACAAATAAAGATAAGTATTCAATTGTAATTTCATGATATTGTTTTGTTATGCATTTGTGTATATTCAATTTATGTATTATGCATGATAGAATGTTTGCATTAATAATAGTATACTACTAATATGCATGTGATGGGTAAGTAGCTCATGGTGCTATACAAATCTCCATTGCTACTTATCTAGAATGAAACCTCTTTGCTGACATATTGGATTAGTGCACAATCTCAATGTTGTCCTGGTAGAGATGGAAGGCATCTAGAAAGTTTCCGTGAGATATGGATGAATGTTGTATTGGCTAAAATAGTTGCATGATTATATATGCATAAGAATTTACCATGATGAATATGCATTATGAAATGTTTCTAATCATACAACTGGTGCATTTTACTTGTAGGAAAGATCGCGTACAATCACCTACAAGAAAAGAAGGATGAGACTTGTTTCGAAGAACAAGTGACGATAGTTCAAGATTCACTCTAATAATCCAAAATGAAGAATGATGTCTAGGATGCAGTATCGAGACCTGAAGGCAAGTTCATAGTTCCATCATGCAGTAGATGGAAACATCGTGGGATACAAGGAAAGATTTGTGACACGAGGCATAGAGTATGAAGAGACATTTGCAGCCACTAGAAATACACATGACAGGTAGAATCGTGTGTGCAAATAAAAGAAGGCCTTGTACGAGCTTAGAAGGCACCCATGGGATAACACATACATGAGGAGCTTGAAGATCACCTAGAGTGATGAATATCTTAACCTTTGCTACAATATTGAAGATGAAAGCCTATAGAGGATGACAAGCTCACAGATGGGTGTGAGAAGAACTTTTGAAAAGTTCAAGATAGAGGATCCCAGTATCCAGTGACCCTAGATGGATACATAGAATAATAGTAGCAGAGGAAGCTACTTGTCACTCCAGTACAGGAAGAGGGAGAATGATGCTCCGCTTTAGAGGGAGTGACTACAGAATATCCTGAGGTTCAACATAGTATGATAGGATGGATAGCTTATTGATGACTCTAGGATTTACTAAGAGTAAAGTGGATTCCAACCTTTACTTCAAGGTTGAAGGCGGAATACCAGTGATGCTCCTGTTATATGTCGATGACTTGTTCCTGATAGAAAAAGGGGAACTCATTAATGTTGCAAGAAGGAGATTTTCTACCGAGTTCAATATGAAGGACTTGAATATGATGCACTACCTTCTAGGCATGGAGCTATGTAAGAATCTCCCTAGAACAAGGGAAGTATGCAGTAAAGATCCTGAAGAGGTTCAGGATAACAGACTGAGGGCCATGGACACACCTATGGCATCGAACCTGAAGCTATTGAGTCTTGCTTCATCAAATTTGGTTGATGCCATGATGTATCATCATATTATTTATTCCTTGATGTCCCTGACAAATACAAGACCAGATATTTGCTTTGCTGTGAACACATTGAGACATGTTCACTTGATGATTGCAAAGCATGCTGAAGGGTACAGTTGATTATGGGCTCAAGTATGAGGCAAAGAAGAACATTAACCTGGAGGGTTATGTGGATTCATATTGGGTAGGCAGTGCCATTGATAGGAAGAGCATTTCTTGGTGTAGCAGGAAGTAGTCCTGCGTGGCACTAAGTACAGCCGAGGCAAAAGATGTTGCCACTTGCTATTTGGGAGGTAGTATGTTTCTTTTGAAAACTACTATTTTTGTATGATGTAGATAGGATCAGTGAAGCTCTAGTATGTGATCCAGATCGAGATCTCTAGAAAGAGGGAGTTCTAGCATATTCGGTGAGACAGTTTGTCTGAGCATAAATCCCGGCGAAGCTTGTAGGTTGCTCAGACTTAGTCGGTCTTGTAGGTTGTGTTCGGATGTAATCAGTCCTGGAAAATCTTGCAGGTTATCCTTACACGTAATCATCCCTGATGTGATTCTATGCTAGAAATGGACAGAGTGAAGTTTGAGTACTTTAGGGAGAATCTTGGTGTTCTCCAGATCGAGGTTCCCTCCAAGGGGAAGTGATGAGTTCGTGAGCCCTTCTGACATGGTGAGAGGATTGGTTCCTTCCATGGTTAGATATAATTGCATTGGCCCTTCTGACATGGTGGAAGCCTAAGCTTCACATTGTCAAATGTAAGTGCAGAGATGCTTTGATGTGATTGTGGGTTGTGTTACCACATGATCATTGCAGAGACATTCTGATGTGATTGTGGGATGTGTTCCTACATGAACAGTGCATAGCCATTCTGATGTGATTGAGGGATGTGTTCCCACATGATTAGATATAAGTGCTGAAGGCCATTCTCTAAGAGAATGGAGGCACCTGGTCAGTTACCAGGAATACTTAGCTTAGTGTTGAGAGGCCATTCTTTAGGAGAATGGAGGCACTTGGTCAGTTACCAAGAATACTTAGCTTAGTGCTGAGAGGCCATTCTCTGGGAAAATGGAGGAACCTATTCAGTTACCAGGAATACTCAGCCTAGAGCTAAGAGCCCTTCTGATATGATGAGGTCGGATGTAAGTGCAGATACATTTTTGACAAGATGAGGTCGGATGTAAGTGCAGTGCCTTTCTGAAAAGACGAGGTCGGATGTAAGTGCATATCCTTTCTGACAAGATGAGGTCGGATATGTGTGCTGGGCCTTTTTGACATGGGTTTTGGATGTGTTCCTCCCATGGTAAGATGTGAGTGTTGGGTGTGCCTTTATGACATGGTTCTTGGATGTGTTCCTCCCATGGTCAGATGTAAGTGCTAGATGGGACTTTCTGACATGGTTCATTCCATGGTCAGATATAGGTGCTGAAGACGATGAATACCTACATGTAGGCTAGGAATACAACCAACATGAAAAAGGGTTGGCTCTGTAGAACTTACTATGATGAGTAGAATTGAGATAGCACCAGTGATGATGACCTAGTGATGATCCAACAGTGACAATCCAGATCAAGTGATGATCCAGACTTGATGATGATCCAACAGTGACGATCCATATCAAGTGATGATCCAGACTTGATGATGATCCAGTGATGCTCAAGATCAAGTGATGATCTAGAATTGATAATGATTTGATGACCAGAATATGAAGATGAATTGAGGATGATCCAGATGATACAGAGAAGAAGACTTGTGTTAATAAATTGTGTCGAAAGAATACCTTCCTAGTTAAGAGGGAGTGTTGATGTATTTGTAACTTAGGAATGTATTCACTTGTATATATTATGTATTGTACCCTGATGTTTATTTTGGGAAGTATCTGTAATGTAATTGATTCATGTCATCTCCCGATGTTTCGATCGAGAGATTCAATAATGTAAACAAGTCATGTAAAGCCATTGAGGTTAACCCTCCATTGTAAGTGGAGGCAATAGTCCCCACAATTGAGTCAAGATTAACCCTCCTTGTTGATTGGAGGGAAAATTACCCACAGTTGTGGGCAACTAGGGTTATTAGACTCTCATAGAGATGTCGGCCCTGGTAAGTAATTGTTAAGTGGGGCCAACTTGTTGAAGTGTACATTAAGTGAATGGAAAAATATAAATAGAGAGTGAGCCTCTCTATTTATCACACACACTCACTCACTGGGGTGCATGAGTGAGAGAGGAGAATCTCTCTCAAGTGAGAGAGAAAGAATAGCTATGGAGATCATCTTTTCTGTCTTTGGGTTTTACTGCTGCCATTGGTGCTCATTCTATCTCTGAGGAAGTTACAGGGTTTTCTCCTTTATGGTTTCCCCGAGGAAAATTCTTTGTCTCTTGTCTCTTGTGATTTTTTTTTTGCATATTATTCTCTCAGATAAGATCCTATATCATATTTCTTAAATGATAAAAATATAACAAGTACAACAACATTGACTACTTACCCTACATGTGGAATTCAGTAGTATAAATGCAAATACTCAACATCCATAACACAACAATTGAATATAAACAAATGAATAACCAAACAATATCATGAAATGACAATTGAATACTCATCTTTATTTGTTTTGTGGGTAGACTCCTTCATGAGCCTTCGAATTCATCATATTCTTCATTCATAACAACATCATTTCTAATCCAAATGCTAAGATGGATAAGAGGTTCTTCAAGAATTGAGTCCTTCATATTCCTCATCGCTTGAATCATGAGAGCTTGATATTCAGCTTCTTCTCTTATCTTATTATGATTCAAGCTTCTTCTTGTGTTCACTCTTCCCAGAGTCTACCGAAGGTAATAAATTTCTTTTGGCGCACATTCCTCGAATGAATGAATCCCATGATCTTGGGGGGCCATTCATGGTGGTTATAAAAATATCTCATTCTTCTTTGATTGCTTTGTCATAGCATCAAACACTTCCTTTTGGTGTCTTAAAGGATGACACATGAGGGATGATATTATATTTAATAGAATCTGTAATGATTTTCTTGGCTCTAGCCTTATCCTCATCTCCCTCTGGCTCCTAGAACTTTCTTACTGAAATACTAATCCAAGAAAATTTCTTAAAGGATCACGGAGGTCCTATACTTCCTTACTCAGAAGTTCTCAGCTTCACCAATATTTTCATCAAGATGGTGTGATTAGTTATTTTTAAATGAGAACCTCAAATGTAAATAGACATAATTTATATCTTATCGATTTGAGGTGTCCTTCCTAGTTTTGTAGCTGGTTGATCTAGGGTTTGTCAGAGAAGCCCTAAATTTCAAAACTTGGAATTTAAAGCTTCTAATTAGATAGAAAGATGGGCCTCTTCAAGGTGATCTGTCCAATGTACTCCTTTTCTGAAAATAGTGGAGGGAAGCTCCCAGAACAGGAAGCCCTAGTTTTTCAATTTCTTCTGTAGAAATGACCGATATTGCTTCTAATTTATATACGAATTTTAGAATCCTTAAGGTACGAAATTTCTTAATGTGATATCCTTAGAAGTATTCTTTCCAACACCATAGGCTAGAGAATATATATATTCTCCAAGTGGGACTTATGTTGAAATTCCTAAGGTGACTATTTTGGGAACTGTTTAGCATAGCGAATTTGTACAGACGCCCATATGTTATTGTTTCATGTTTTGGGTTTGAAAACTGTACCACATAAAATAATTTCCATACCGTACCTGGAAATGTTTTCTAAATTTAGTTTGGACCTTCCTATTCCTAGATATAGCAAATCATCCTAGGTCACCAGTTTATGACTTTATTGTGGAGGAGGCTGGAACACTGATTTGGAGGAATCATATCTCCTGAAGTATAGTGAATCTGAGGCTGAATTTTTTACATAGTGTAAAACACGCATTCTATTTTTCCTATAAAAATTTTGGCTTCTTATCCTTCTCCAATATCACGTTATAGTGAAAGTTCCAGTACTACTAAATTCATTTTTCCAGAGTTTTCAGATGTGAAACCCTAATTTCCATTAGCTGCCATTGCAGATGTATTTCGGTTGTAGAACAAAACTTCTCTGATTCAGAAATTGATACCACCAATAGATGCACCCTAGTGAGGAAAGTTAGCCTAGCTCTCCTTGCTTGATGATCTTGTGGAGAGAACACCTTCAACTAGGAAGACCTAGTTCCTGTAGCTGCACAGTGCCTTCTTTTAGAGAGGCTCTAATACCATGTTAGATTTTCTTAAGATATGATTAGATTATCTAGGACCTTTATCTGAAAGAATAACAAGTACAACAAAATGCATAAAATGTAAAATATGCACAAGACACAAATATTTTCATCGGGGAAACCATAAAGGAGAAAACCCTGCAAAATTCTTCAGAATAGTAAGATGATCAAAAGCAGTAGTAAGAAATGTTCGGAAGCTATATTTCTCTCCTCCTATGACTGTCTCTCTCTCTCAAATGCCTTAGAGAGTGTGTGAGGTGTGTATAAATGATGGAGAGTGCCTCCCTATTTATACCCTTTCAAGTCACTAACAAAATATAAGACTCGAGTCTACATGTCATCTCACATGGGGCCCACTTCTCCTAGAGAGAACACAATTACATATTACATGATGTTACAATGGGCACTAATTCCCTGGCTTACAATGGAGGTTGTACCTCAATATCTAGACATAATTTAGACATTGTGTAAAGGGGTAACACACATCCCCAATGGGGGTACAACAACATACAATGATAATATACATAATAATATCTTTCAAAGTTACAAATACATCAACAAAAAATGGAGAGAAAATCATGGAGGATGGATTGGAAACAAAATATAGCAGTTTCCTAGTTGACTAGATTTACCTTATCCACAAAAAACCTGGATAAAAGAAGAATAAGGAAAAATTTGCATGAAAGCGCAGTTATGAATTTTGGCAGTTAATAAATTGAACGGGATCAACCCAGAATTAGGCTTAAAGTGCTCCTAAGGGTATATATGGAAAGTGTTGACTATGTAGTGTAAGTGGATTCCAACTATATAGGCTAGTGGGTAGGAAATTAATCAAAAATGATTAAATATTTTATCCTAAGTTATGAAGTGGGTTTATTATATTCCCACACTTAGGGGCTATCCCTCCTTTCTCCTCTAATTTTTCTTTGAATTCCTTGTACCAGCCATTTTCTACCTGTAACATTAGGACCTTCTCCCGTAAAAATGCGGTAAGCAATAATACTGAGAAGATACAAGGTCTTCAACTCAATGCATCGGATACTTTATTCATCCTCCCCTTGATGTACAAGAGGTTGAAATCATATTCACTCAACATCTCTCACCACCCCCTTTTCCTGGAATTAAGGTCACTCTAAGCAAAAATATACTGCAGCTCATTGTCATCTATCTTATGCCTCCAAAGTTTCAAATCATATACCACCGTCGCAAGTTCCAGGTCATATGTTGCATATCTCTCTTCATGCTATCTAAGTTTCTTGGAAGTGTAAGAAATTTTCCTACCTTCCTGCACTAATACTCTTCCAAACCCTTCTTTAGATGCACTAGTACATACCAAAAAGTCATGTTCTATGGCTGGTACATTCAAAATTGGGGTTGTGGTAAGCCACTCCTCAAGTTTTGTGAATTCTTGCTGAGAGCGTTCAGACCAAACAAAATTCCTATTCTTCTTTTGTAGTTCAGTGATAGGTCCTGTAATCTTCAAAAATACTTCTGCAAACCTCTGGTAATACCTTGCTAGTCCCATGAAGCTTCTCACTTCGTGAACATTTGTCGATGTTGGCCATTCCAAGATTTCCTTGATCTTGGATGGATCAGTTGCTATTCCATTTTCTAAGATGGCATATCCTATATAATGAATCTTTTTCAAGAAGAAAGAACACTTTGAAAACTTTGCATACAATTTATGCTCCCATAAACATCTCAAAACCATGTTCATGTGCCCCTTGTGTTCCTCGACATTATTTGAATAAATCAAAATGACATCCAAGAACACTTGCATGAACTTGTCCAAATACTTTTGGAATTCTCCATTCATCAAGTTCAGATAACACCTAGCACATTCGACAGTCCAAATGGTACGGTGACAAAATCGAAGTGGCCATACCTTGTTTTAAATGTCGTTTTGGGAATGTCTTATTCTCAACTGATGGTATCCTAATCTCAAATATATTTTGGAAAATATCGTTTCCCATTTCATTTGAACTAACAGATCATCTATCCTAGGAAAAGGATACTGGTTCCGGATAGTATCCTTATTCTATTTCCAATAGTCAATACAAAGTGTCCACGACTGATCCTTGGATTTAACAAATATCATGGGTCCTCCCTGTGACTATATACTAGGCATGATGAATCCTAGATCCAATATCTCTTGGAGTTGTATTTGAAACTGACGCAACTTAGGTGTGGTCATGTGGTAGGGATTTCTAGCTATTGGTTCAGTCCCTGGTTTTAGCTCAATGGTGAAATCTACTTCCCTCCTTGGGGGTATTCTAGTAAGTTCCTCTGGGAATACATCGATGAACTACAATAATATTGGGTGTCAACTAACATCTATTGTATCTAACTTATCATTTATAGTTGTCACTATATATAACTGACATCCCTTATTCATGCTTTTATTTACATGTAATTCAGAGATGAATCTTAAAGACACTCCTCTTCTGACACCTTCTAGCACTTTCTTAATCCCAGAGTCATCTTCAAACATCAATTTATTCTCCTTGCAGTGTAAAACTGGTGAATAGGCCCCTAGACAATCCATTCCTACTATGATATCATAGGATCCTAATGAAGTGGTATACATATAAATATTGGTGACACAAACCCTAGGTATAACTCACAGTCTGGGACTAATAACCCAACCCCTTGTGTTATTCTGGATGTCAATTCGACTACATCAAGATGTCATCGCTCTATTTCCATTAATTTACTTTTAGTCAGTGCTCTAGGTGAAATAAAACTCTTAGTAGCTCAGGAATCAATTACTATAGAAACACTTGTACCATCTATCATACCTTTCATCTCCAGCATCGCGGCATGATGTTACACTTTTCGATTGTTTACGAGTGCATGAATCTGATGATCTTGACCCATGTTTCCAAATGTATCCGGATGTTGTCCCTAATCTTCCCACATTTGTATTTGCATGGAATTACTCTACAATTGGTTCCTACACATTTCCAACATTCTCCTCCTGATAGGGGACCCTGTTGAAACTGCATAGCAGGCCCTCCATTATGTTGTTGTCACGGTGCCACTGACATGTTTCCCTGAGGTTGGTTCTGTGGAGGTGGTGCTCAAAATGGAACCCTTGTCCCTCCATTTACTTGTCTCTGATTGCCATCCTAGAGGTAAGGTACAGGTCTCTACGCCCTCCTCTTGGCGTTAGGGAATTTATCTGTTGTGGTCCCAAACTTTGGTCATTATGCCCCATAGGTTGAGGTTTTTGCTGATGAATGCCTAAGGTAACTTCCTCCTCTTCTATTATCTCTCATTATACAGTCTCATGCAGTGTATGCAACATCAATATACACAATTTAGCATGAATTTTGTAGTTAGTACCATAGATAAAAAAATTCACCCTTAGTTTTGATGTACTCAGGTGCGGCGCATACCGTAGAATTTCCACGAATATTTCTGCATATTCTTATTCACACTCGATTCCTTGCTTCAATGCATTGAACTCATTTATTTGTATTTACAAAAATTCTTCAGACATGTACCATTTGTTGAAATTCTCCTCAAATAGCTCCCATGAGACTTCAACAAGCTCTAAAACCAACTAGGACATAACTGTCTTCCACCATTATAAGGTGTTTCCCTTTAGTTGTAGAATTTCCATACACACCTTCATGTTTGAGGGGTAGTGTGCAATGAAAAGAAAATGGTGTTATTTTCCAACCATGCGTTTGTAGCCATGATGTCCAATGCACCATGAAATTTTGGGAATCAAACTTTTTCCAACTCCCTCGGTGTCAACTCCGATGGAGGTACTGGGGCTATGGAGATCAGATCTAGAGTTCCTTGGCTAGCTTGTTCCAACCTCAAAACTAGTGTGTCTATCATTTGCTGGAATGAGCACATCATATCCATCAATTCACTTATAGGGATGTTGGCTTCCTCATTCACTTAAGGTTGTACTAGAGCTGGTGAAGGGGTATGTGCATTATGTGTTCTTAATTCGCGAGTTCTTCCTTGTCTTCACTTTCTCCTCGTCTTCGTGAGTCCATCCTGTTATTTTTAATTTATCAACCATTTAAAATAAATGAGCCATATATATAAAACAACTTTAACGAACAAGAATTACTTCATCAAAAATATTAATTATAAGTTCATATTAATTTATCAACCATTTTAAAAATAAATTAGCCCTATATATAAAACAATTTTAACTAACCAATATTCATTCATCAAAAATGGTAATTATAAGTTGATGTTAATTTATCAACCATTTTAAAAATAAATTAGTCGTATATATAAAACAATCTTAACTAACCAATATTAATTCATCAAAAAATATTAATTAAAAGTTGATATTAATTTATCAACCATTTTTTAAAATGAATTATCCGTGTATATAAAACAATTTTAACTAACAAATATTTATTTATCAAATTTATAAAACCCTAAGATAACACGATTAACTATGAGTGATTTTTATTGGATGTTTGTATATGGTTGACATGTTAGTTTTTCTTAATATCTGATTAGATTATCTAGGATCTTTATCTAAAAGAATAACAAGTACAACAAGATGCATAAGATGTAAAATATACACAAGACACAAATATTTTCACCGAGGAAACCATAAAGGAGAAAACCCCGCAAAATTATTCAGAATAGTAAGATGATCAAAAGAAGTGATAAGAAATGTTCAGCAACTATCTATCTCTCCTCCTCTAACTGTCTCTATCTCTCTTATGCACCTTAGAGAGTGTGTGAGGTGTGTATAAATGAGTGAGAGCACCTCCCTATTTATACCCTTTCATGTCACTGACCAAATATAACATTCAAGCCTACATCTCATCTCACATGGGGCCCACTTCTCCTAGAGAGACTACAAGTACATACTATATGATGTTACACTAGGGACTATTGCCCTGACTTATAATGGAGGTTGTACCTCAAGGTCTAGATACAATTTAGACATCCCGTAAATGCGTAACACACATCCCCAATGGGGGTACAACAACATACAATGATAATATACATCAGAATATCTTCCAAATTTACAAATACATCAACACTCCCTCTTAACCAGGAAGGTATTCTCTCTCTACACAGTCATGAACACATATGGTCAGGTCTTCATTGCATCGTTATCATCACAGATGCATAGAGTCTTCATCATAGCTTCTTCCATCATCTTCTTATAATTAATCATCGCCTCATACTATCTGTCATTAGAAGTTTCTAAAGTGCCAGCCCTTTTTCATACTGGATGTAGGCCTAGCCCTCTATGAGGTCTTCATCACATCTCGAGAAATCCTTCACATGGAATCTGTCCAGCATATTCTTAACATTGCCACAAAATATCCTGCAACTTCTACCTTCATCTTGTTGTATCCATATCATCTCTTTTTTCCTGCACAAGACAAAACAATAAACAACCAAAGCATCTACGCTCGACTCATGTTCTATTAAAAGAACCACCTAGGTGCACCTCTTATGCTTCATGACCTTATCATCTCATCATGGGAAATTCATATATCTCTTATATATGGTAGAACTAATTACAACCCAACAACCTTCTATACTAGGAACCTTTTTATGTTCTTCTTCTTAACCTTAAGGAATTACACCTGAACAACCTGTGTAAAGGATATTTTACGTTTAGATAACCTTTAGAACATATTATGTATGAAAACCTACGTACCATGCCAAGGATTAGTATTTACACTTGGAAAACCAACGGGACATATTACATCCAAATAACTTGCATAACATACTAGGGATTAGTATTTACATTCGGATAACCCGTCTCATTTCCCATGTGAGATAATATGCTCTGTATCAGGATTGATTACATCCAAGGATAAACTATGAGCTTCTCCAGGATTTTATATCCAAGGATAACCTGTAGGACTGATTACATCTCAACAACCTACAAACTTTGTTAGGATTTTACGCTCAGATAACCTATATTTCTAGCTATACTAGAACACATTACTTCCTCTTTCGAGGGATCTTGATTTGGATCACACTGTTAGAATAATCAACCCATAGTTACCTACCTTAGACATTAATTTAATTATTTTTGTCTTATTACCTAGTTTCCTAGATTCCATCCTATGCTAGTTGCCTTCTACAAGTCCTAGAAGTCAACACATGCTAAAACTGAGTCATGGAGTGCTTGGGAAACATCCTGGAAACCCAATTTAGCATGTTTGATTTATTTCAGATCCTCCAAAGTGTATATCTGCTTTTTCTAAAAAGCTGCCTTGTTTTATTCTGATTTAAGGAAAAAGGAAAAAATAGACTAGGTGTAGTTGACTTGTTTTTTTCCCACATCATCCTCCCTCCTTTTCTCCAAATAAAATCATGTATGAGTTGTCTTTCCATCCTTCTTTAGATTTTCCAATTGACTTAGAAAATTCGCGAGCATCTTCATAGATTTGGAAACTTCTTTATGCACCTATGGGGGATTTGACTAGATTTAGTAAGCCTACGTTTTGACTATTTCGAATGGCATATTTATGCATTATATTCTCTCATGTAATGATATATTTCAGCATCATTTTAATTCACAAGTTTGGCTATTGTACACTTATTCAATACAAATTAGTGTTATGCTCCAATTTCAGTCTCCTTTGGTTTTAATTTTGCATGTTTGATTAACAATTTTGTTAGTGTAATTGTTCTATTTCTTGGGTTCAATTTCCACATGGTATCAGAGCCTTTGTATATCAATTTCTCTCCTTCCAAAATTTTATTGCAAGTTCAACATCATTGACTGGGAGCGCATTTTGCTGACTAGAGGGCACATTTTCTGAGCTATGGACCAATCTCAGAAGATCATCTTGACTCCATTCAATATCTTCGAGTGGAAAGTTGAGATGGAGATATTTTTGAGAGTGAAAGGTCTCTACAGGGTGACTATGGAAATTGAGGTAGATCCTAATGAAGCTACAGAGAAAATTAAATGGCACAACAGGAGGGATGAGGTCTATGGTCTTTTGTGTTTGAGAATTTCAAGAGACCTCCTCTTCCATCTTGATGGATTGACATCACCTAATGAAGTGTGGGAGAAGCTAGAAGTGATTTTTGGAAAGAAATATGAGATGAGAGGACATCAAATCGAGAATGAGATGATATCCTTGAGCCCCAGTAGCTTCAAATCATTGCAACTCTACCAAGTTTAAGGCCCTTGTTTTGCAGTTGAAATAGTGTGGGATCGAAAAGAAGAAAGAGAAACTATTTTTGTCCATACTCTATAAGCTTGGTCCTAACTATTCAGTGTTTTGTTTGACCTTCCATGCCACCAACTTAATAGCTCAAGCCTGGAAGATGCCTAAGCTTGCAGAGTTTATGGAATCCCTCACACAGGAGCAAGATAAGTTGGTGGTGATGGACACCATCAAACCTTCCAAAGACCAAGATTTGGTTGTTGGAGATTCAAGGGTGGATTCAAAAAGCAAGAAAAAAGATAAAAATCCACCTGAGAAAAAGAGAGACAAGAACAAGTCTCAAGAGGATCCCCAAGGTTCCAAGAAGAACTCCCAGAAGAAGAAGAACAAAGGAGACATGAGCAAGTGCGCATAATACAGTAAGGGCTATCATCCTGAGAGCTCTTATATGAAGAAGAAAATTGACATGTTGACCCAACTCTTGGAGAAGAATAACATCTCCCTTCCTGATTGCTCAAAGAAGAGGGAAGGAGGATCAAATTCAGAGGATAGAGAGAGAGTGCATGCCTTGGTTGCTGGCACATCAAGCTCACCTAGCTTCATCATAGACTCTGGAGCTTCTAGACATATGGTTTCGACAAAAGAGACATTCTCCTCTCTTTACATGTCGAAAGGTCCACCAACAGTTTTGGGAGATGACTCTCTCACAGAGAGTATGGGGAAGGGAAGGATTGATCTTGACCATGGTAAGTTCAATAATGTGTTGTATATTCCAGGTCTTTCCTCTAATCTCTTGTTAGTGCATCAGATGACTCATACTAGGTCTCCAAAGAAGGCCATATTCTCCCTTGATGATGTTGAAATCATTGAGATTTCGAATGGAAAAGTCATAGCAAAAGGTGTTGTAGATCACACTTCGAAGGTATACAATTTTTCCCATTTTCTACCCTACTCAAACCCCTCTACTCTTCTGATTCATGCTAATGAAGCAAGCAAGCTTTGGCATGAAATATTTGGACATATTAACTACAAGTATCTTTTTGATTTGAGTGAAAATGATATGGTCATAGGGTTACCAAAGATCAAGCTTTCTAAGGGAGTATGTCAAGGTTGTATCCTAGGAAAACACCCAGAGCACAAGTATGAGAAAGCTAGTCATGAGAGAACCACCACACCTCTTGAGCTGATCCATAGTGACATTTCTGGTCCATTCTCTCATATGTCCATGAGTTAAGAAAAATATGTACTGACCTTCATAGATGAATTTTCCAGGTATTGTTGGGTTCACTTCCTAAAGAATAAGTCTGAAGTTTTTCACCTCTTCAAAGTCTTTAGAGCCTTGGTTGAAAACCAGTATGGGAGGAAAATCAAGGTCCTCATATCTGACAATGGTGGTGAGAGTTCCAAGTCTAAGTTCATTTATTATTGTAAAGATGCAGGTATTCAAATGCAACATTCAATCCCTTACACACCATAGCAAAATGGTGTTGCTGAGAGAAAGAACAGATCAGTAAAGGAGATGGAAACCTGCATGATGGAGGCTAAGAATTTGCCACCAAAGTTTTGGGCTGAGGATATAAACTATGTATCCTACATCCAAAATATGGTGCCTCATAAGCATATTTATGGTATGACCCCTTTCAAATCTTGGAGTGGGCACAAGCCAGATGTGACCCATTTCAGGATTTTTGGCTCAAAGGCTTGGGCTAGAATTCCAACCGAAAAGAGAAAGGATTTGCAGCCCCAAAGCCAAAAATACCTATTTGTTGGGTATTCTGAAGATTCAAAAGGGTACAAGCTGATCAACTTGAGAACTAACAAATATTTCATTGAAAGAAGTGTTTAGTTCAAAGAAGATCCTTTAGTAGCAGTTGAAGTTGGAGAGTCTTCTTCACCACCAGATCCATTGATTGTAAGTGAAGAGACTAATGAGTTTTCTGATTCTGATATGTCTGATAATGATGATTTGATTTCAGATCCTAATAGTCCTACAAGACCAAAATGGGCAGCAAATACCATTCATGCAGCTGGGGAACTAGCTGGAAATCCTAGTGACACTAGGAGGACTAGATCTCAATTTGATAGTGCCTTTTGTGTGAAAGATCCTCTATTTGCTGAGAAGTGCTATCTGGTGGTTGAATCATATCCAAAGACATTTGAATATGTAGCACATGATCCAAGATGGAAAACAACCATAAAAGAAGAATTCAGCTCGCTCTATAAGAACAACACTTGGGAATTGGTTGATCTCCCCCCAGGGAGGAAGCTAGTTCAATGTAAGTGGGTTTTCAAGACTAAGTTTTCTGCTGATGGTTCACCTTTTAAATATAAGGAAATATTGGTATCCAAGGGCTACTCACAAGTACATGGTATTGATTTCAATGAAACCTTTGCACCGGTGGCAAATATGGACTCCATAAGGATAGCTCTAGCCATTGCAGCTTTGAAGCAGTGGGAGGTACATCACATGGATGTGAAGTGTGCTTTCCTAAATGGATATCTCACTGAAGAGATTTACATGCAGCAACCTGAAGGGTATGTAGTTTAAATAAATCATTGTATGGGCTCAAGCAAGCCCCCAGGGCTTGGTATGCCAAGATTGATGGCTTTTTGCTATCACTGAGTTTTGTTCAATGCAAATATGATCCTAATGTATATTTGAAGCTGATTCATGGTTATTTGATGATTATTGTCTTGTATGTGGATGACCTTCTAATTATAGGAAGTTCAAAGAAAGAGATTCCCTCCTTAAAGGATGCAATGAACCATGCATTTTCTATGACAGATTTGGGATTGTTGAGCCAATTCTTGGGTCTTGAAATTGCTCAATCCCAACATGGAATCAAATTACACCAGTCCAGGTATGCTTTGTATTTGTTGAACAGGTTCAACATGAAAGATTTCAAGCCAAGCAAGACTCCCTTCCTTTTAGGAGTTAAGCTTGAAGAAGCAGGTTCTTATCCTATGGTAAATAATACAATGTATAGGAAGTTGGTTGGGTGTTTGCTTTATCTTACACACACTCAACCTGATCCATCTTATGTAGTTAGTGTGGCTTCGAGATACATGGATCAGCCTCATGAGATCCACTGGAGAGCAGCTAAAAGGATCCTAAACTTTGTTCAAGTAATAAGAACTCATAGGATCTTCTACAAAGAAAAATATGATCTTGATTTGATTGGGTTTACTGACAGTGATTGGGAAGGTGACAACAGATATCAAAAGTCTACATTAGGATATGTTTTCATGCTTGCAGAAGGACCAATCAGCTGGTTAAGCAAGAAGAAAAGTGCCACAACACTCTCATCTATAGAAGCAGAGTATAGAGGAGTTGTAAATGCGGTAACTCAATGTTTGTGGTTGCATGGGATACTTGGAGAATGTGGTTTTGAATCAGAATTTTCAACTATTATCTAATGTTTTTCCTGTCCATGTTTAAGGGAGGATTTTCCCATTGGGTTTTTTCCTCTTTCCTTGGTTGTATGGACAAGCAGTATGTAAAGGGTGACTAAGCCTTGTTGCTAGGACCTATAGTTTTCTGATATTTACTCATAAAGTTAGGCTTAAGGGGGGGGGGGGGTGTTAGAATAATCAACCCATAATTACCTACCTTAGACATTAATTTAATTATTTTTGTCTTATTACCTAGTTTCCTAGATTCCATCCTATGCTAGTTGCCTTCTACAAGTCCTAGAAGTCAACACATGCTAAAAGTGAGTCATGGAACGCTCGGGAAACACCCTGGAAACCCAATTTAGCATTTCTTCTTTATTCCAGATCCTCCAAAGTGCATATCTACTTTTTCTGAAAAGCTGCCTTGTTTTATTCTGATTTAAGGAAAAAGAAAAAGCTAGACTAGGTGTAGTTGACTTGTTTTTTTCCCACATCCTCCTCCCTCCTTTTCTCCAAATAAAAGCATGTATGAGTTGTCTTTCCATCCCTCTTTAGCTTTCCCACTTGACTTAGTAAATTCGTGAGCATCTTCATAGATTTGGAAACTTCTTTATGCACCTATGGGGGATTTGACTAGATTTAGTAAGCCTACTTTTTGACTATTTATAATGGCATATTTATGCATTCGATTCTCTCATGTAATGATATATTGCAACATCCTATTACTTCACAAGGCTGGGTATTGTACACTTATTCAATACAGATTAGTGTTATGCTCCAATTTCAGTCTCCTTTGGTGTTAATTTTGCATGTTTGATTACAAATTTTGTGAGTGTAATTGTTCTATCTCTTGGGTTCAATTTACACACACACCAAGTATTTCTGTGAAGTAATTGAATTTCACTCTACCAATAGGCTTGGTCAACACATCGGCTATCTACTCTTCTGTTTCCACGTACTGGAGATTCACTGCTCCTCTCTACACCATATTCCTGATATAGTGGAACTTGATCTCGATGTGCTTCGACTTGTCATGGAACACTTGGTTTTTCATCATATTCATGCAACTCTGATTGGAATAGAATATGAAATTCACATCCAAGTGGATATCAAATAATTCATACAGTAGCTTTCACATCCACACTAACTCGCAAATAGTTGAGCAAGCAACAACATACTCTGCCTTGGTTGTACTCAGCACCACACATTATTGCTTCGTGTTGAACCAGGATATCATGTCAGATCCCAAGCTGAAGCAGCAACATGAGGTGTCTTCCTATCAGTGGCACTACCTTCCCAGTCTGAATCAACATAACCATGTAGGTTGATCTTCTGATTCATATCATATTTGATCCCATAATCCACTGTACATTTTAGGTACCCCAGAACATTCTTTACCACTATCAGGTGAATTTGTCTCGAATCCATCGGGAACAGGCCTAGGGTGTTCACCACAAAGAATATGTTTGGTCTCATATTTGTCAGATACATAAATGAGTCAATCATCTGATGATACATCATGGAATCAACCTTCTTAGATAAAGAATCACTCTGAAGATTCAAGTTAGATGCCATAGGTGTGGCCATAGCGTTGGAGTCCAACATTCTGAATATTTTCAGAATCTCTACTACATACTTCCCTTGTTGAAGGAAGATTTCATCTTTACTCTGCCACACCTCCATGCCTAAGAAGTAGTGCATCATACCTAGGTATTTCATCTCGAACTCAGTAGCAAGTCTCCTTCTTGTATCTGTAATGTGTTCTTCATCTCCTGTTTGAAACAAGTCATCAACATATAGTAGGAGTATCACTGGTATTCCATCTTCCACCTTGAAGTAGAGGTTGGAATATTCGTTTCTCTTGGTAAATCCCAAGCTCATCAAGAAGCTATCCGTCCTTTCGTACCATGTCCTTGGTGCATGTTTCAAACCATACAAGGCCATATTCAATTTGCACACATGGGTCACTCTATCATGTGTCTCAAATACCAATGGTTGTTCCACATACACTTCCTCCTTGACTACACCATTCAAAAAATATGTCTTGACATCCATCTGGTGTACTTTCCATTTCATAACTGCCACTAAAGCAAGTATGGTCCTTATGGAAGTGTACCTCACCACAGGTGCAAATGTCTCTTCGTAATCTATGCTTTCTTTCTATGAGAAGCCTCATGCTACAGATATTTCCTTGTTGTTCTCGATGATGCCATCTACAATATGCTTTATCTTGTAGATCCACTTTAAAGTCATGATAGACTTTTTCTCTGGCCTTGGGACAACCTCCCAGACATCATTCTTCATGATCGACTAATATTCCTTGATCATTGCATCCTTCCATTCTTTCTTTTCTATAACCTCTTCATAGGTGGAAGGTTCTTTATCAATGATGTTACACAACAACTCCACATAGCTATTGTAGGGATTTTCCCTTTTTCTCTCTCTATGTATTCCTTCTAGAGCACCATACCTTTCATCTTCTCATAAGATATATCGTTCCCATGCTGGCTTCCTCTTGTGGGATTCCTTCTCAAGGAATGTCTCTACCAACTCTTGTGGTTCTGTCATGTCATGATCTTTAGGTTATTCTGGAATTGATTCTCCAATTTCCATGTCTCGGACTCTCGTCTCTTCAGGTTTCTCGACTTCCTAGTTAGGAGTCCTCCTAGATCTAAAGTATGTCGAGTATTCATCAAAGATTACATCTCTACTGATGTCGATATTCTTGAATCCTAGTAATTATATTAGGTAGGCCTTTTATGTATCATTGTATCCTACAAATAATCTCGTCCTCCCAGAAGGATCAAGCTTGGTCCTTTTCTCCTTTGGGACATGTATGTACACAGAGAAACCAAATATTTTCAGGTGGCTGAATTCAGGTTTCACGCTTGAGAAATCCTCTTTAGGAGTATTGTTGTCAGGTACTCAATGAGGAGTATGGTTCTGTACATACACATATGTTCTTGTTGCCTCCGCCCAAAGGTGCATAGGAATATCCTGGTCAAGCAACATTGCTTTCGCTGCTCCTATTATGGTTCGGTTCTTTCATTCTTCAACCCCATTTTGCTGAGGATTGTATGGAGTGCTTAACTGCCTCTTAATTCTAGATTCTCTGTAGAGTTCCTTGAATTATTCCAAAGTGAACTTGCCTCCATTATTTGACCATATAATCTTAATATTCCTATCTGTCCGGTTCTCAACCAAGGATTTATATTCCTTGAACTTACTAAAAACTTCACTTTTCTCTTTCAAGAAATATATCCAAGTATTACGTGAGAATTCATCTATAAAGAAAACATAGTACACATACCCGCTTAATGAGATAGAATACATGGGTCTACATACATTCGAGTGTACTATATCTAATATTCATTTATCCTTTCTCTCAATGTTGGGAAATGTCTTCTTTGCATTCTTTTCTTTTGCAAATCCTTTGCAAATTCCCTCCTGTTTTTCTTGGATCTCTGGAAATCCTGAAACTGCTTTTCTTTCCATCGATAGTGCTATGTTGTACATGTGCAAGCCTTCTTTGCCACAGTTCATTTGGATCAATTGACTCATGAACAATTGCTTGCTGAGGCTATCCCTTCAACTTGTACAAGACTCACTCTTCTTTTCTCATCACTGTTGCATCCTCTATTGTCTTTCCTCTGGGCCACATCATAACTTGGCCATCGAAAAATGCAACCCTAATCCCTTTTACATCTAGTGCAGATATGGAGAGAAGATTATTCTTCAATCCTGGAACATATAGCACATCCTTCATCCTTAAGGGTTTCCTGGAGTCAAGCTTGTGTGAAGCTTCACCGCTTCCTTTTATGGGGTATTGATAATCATCCCCAAGTTTCACCTTGTTAGGTGACTCATGTTTAGACATATTGATGACTAATTCCTTGTATCATGTCATGTGTTTGGAAGATCCACTATCCACGAGCCAATCATTGCTTCTGTGTGTGATAGTGCCAATAAGTGCAGAGATTACCACATACTCTTTATTTGAATCATTCTTCTCTCATTTGAATATTTTATTTGTTGGTTCATCATCTTTAGAAATATGAGCATGGTGGAGTCTCCTTTCCTGGATGCGACAATCTCTTTCCAAGTATCCCTTTTCATCACAAGTATAGAATAAAACATTTGAAAGATATCTTTTGGTTTGTTGGGTGTAATCTTCGACTTAAATTAATACCAAAATATTTGGATTTGTTCTACTATATTGAATGCACCTAATATTTAATTATCAATTGGGGTTGGTAGAATTCGAGTTGCTACAAAATATATGCAAAGGTAGAGGGGTTCCTAGGGCGTTGTAGAAATACTTTAATAAACAAAAGATTGAAAAATCTTCAAAATGAAAAACCGAGTCAAATTCCTAAATTAGTAATATGGTTGAACTAAGACAAAACATCGGACTAGGACAATATCAAACTATGTTTTTTTAACTAACAAATGGAAGTATAACAAAAATTATTCAATAACTTCAAGGGCTAACTATTCAAAAAATATATATATTTGAAAATATAATCACAACAACTAGATAATCCATAAACAAATAATTTCTAACTAAAAGTGTATTATCAACAACTACATAAAAAATGGGGTTCAAGAAAGACTTTAACACATAAGTAAATGAGAAACTGAATAAAGAAAAGCAAGTAGAAAACTTAATAAAGATAATTAAATAAAAAACAAGTAGAAAACTTAATAAAGATAATTTAAGTTCTTTTCTACAAGTCTTTTCAAATAATCACAAAGTGAAATAAATAAGTATTACTAAAATTGATAAAATACTAGTGTACTAGTAATTCACACCTTTAACCCTAGAAATCCAAATACAACGAAATAAATCAAACATAATTTCGAAACATTACAACAGTATTATAGAAGAAAATCAGAAATTAAAAAGAACGAAATCACAATGCATAATTCAAAGCATGGGCTAGAAAGAGAAGATTAAAAAATAAAGCTTAATAAATACTTTAAAACAATCTAATCTATGGTTCAAAAAAAAATATAATTATTACCTAATGACTCTAATCAAGGAATAATAAAAAACCAAAGAAACATAACTGGAAAACAGATTTAAAAATAAACTAAGAACACTAAAGGTCGGATGGAAGGCTGGACAACAATCTGGAAAGAAGGTCCGAATGGTAGTCCAGACACATAGTCTGAATGAAAGAATCGATACCGAAAATAATAAAAACAGACCTAAATGAGTTAATCATTAGTTGATTTTGTGCAAATGGAAACAAGATGCATAAAGACATAATTTAAACCTAATTAATCATCATATTCAACAGTAAAATAAACAAATACAACTACATGGAAATAAGAAAATCATTGTGGACTAATAAACAAAACTGGAATTTGAATTGCATAAATCTATAACAGAAATAAACAAAGCTTAATCTATCTGAAAAACAACCTATTCTATGTATTGATTTAAATTCTATCTAAATCGACAAAAATAATCTATTTGAGTTCTATTTTAAATTGATAAAAACAACTGTTGTAAAGGAAAGTGCCCTATGGCTAGGGTTTAAGAGGCCATTAACATACTGGGGTTGTAAGGTGGATGCAAATGGTTCTGCAAGTAAGTACAAGAAAGATTCAAAGATTGGAATGGTTCATACCTTAGCCAAATGAAGGTTGATCCAAGCAGCCCTTCAATCCTCTTCTTGCTCCTCTCACTCCAAGATACCTGCAAAACGAATTATACCTTCCTCAAACCAATATGACCACATATAAAGAAATGGTAATCAAATAAACATGAGATAATAATCTGATTAACATCAAAATCTGATCATAAACAAAGATTCAATCACACATTGAACAATGATTTTGGGAAGAAGAAGGACATCACATCTTTATTAATCTTGAAAACAAGTACAAGTATACCTTCTCTTCAAGTTCGCCACCTCACGAAACCTTGATCTGGTTCTGCTGCTTCTCTTCTCCAAAGAACTCAGCCTCCAAGGTCTACAACACAAGGGGATGATCGCCAGGGAAAAGGTGTGGGAAAAGAGAGCTCCAAATCCTCCAGCATAACAATGCAAAGATTCAAGTCTACTCTCATGGACCTCCCTACCTCTATTTATATGCTTAAGGAAGAGTTAGGGGTGAAGAAAAAGTAGTTACAATTGAAGGAGTCAGTTGCATAACTACCCAAACTACCCGAAATTCAAAAGACGTGTTTTTTGACATTTTTAAAAGGCGTACGCGGGTTGCAGAAACAACAGTTGCGTACACGAGGAATACACGTGGGTTTCCAATACAGAAAGTCACATACATAATGTGTACATGACTATTATAAATTATCAACGCGCGTATGTACGCGGGTATTATATAGAGAAAGTCGCGTATGTACACGGGTTTCCTTAAGGGAAAGTCGTGTACACACAAAAATATCATTTTTAGGGTATTTCTGTGCATTTTCAAACTTTGGTATCTTCTGGAAAGTTTTAGCTAACTAAAATAACTTTCTAAC
The DNA here is from genome assembly GCA_001517045.1 of Pseudotsuga menziesii. Taxonomy (NCBI): domain Eukaryota; kingdom Viridiplantae; phylum Streptophyta; class Pinopsida; order Pinales; family Pinaceae; genus Pseudotsuga; species Pseudotsuga menziesii. The sequence goes on from LPNX010115144.1 coordinate 1,027,082, forward strand.
TTTGTAGATATGAGTTCAAACGGAGTTACAAAACTCAAGATATGGGTCCTCCAAGTTAGGTGTTTTTTCAGTGACTTTCAATGAAGTGTCATCATGGAAGTGTCGACATGCGACGGAATCATGGGAAAGTGGTCACATGAAGAGATGTGTCATTTTGAGCTATAACAGATGCCCCCTAATGTGTGAGGTTAGAGGGGAAGACGATAGTTGAAATACATTATAAAAGGAAACAGTTGAGTATGGAGAGGGCAGAGAATCCAAGATCGAAAGGCTCGAACAAAGGTACCTGAAAGAGAGATAAATGTCAAAAAAAAATGATCTCTGGGACATACAAGTCCATATACAAAACATCGCCATAAAGATACAGGTGGATCCAACATATGTATAACTGATGAAACTATCATGGTCACTCAATATGCAAAAAGGTGCCATATCAAATCTAAAGGAGTCATGGCCGCAAATGATCAAGGTGGATCCATATTCAACAATCGATCATAGCCACAAAAATACAAGGTGGATCAATGTCTCAGCAAAATGTCATATAAAGTGTAACAAGGTCTTGTGTAACTTGGGCAATAACAAAATGACGATGCTACTATCGGCCCAAGGTATTCAATCCAAACCGCCCAAAAAAGGTACGAATTCTAACCATGTGAATAAAGGGAGTTGAAGTCGAACATGGAGGAAACTGTTTGATTACCGATCAATAATGACAACCGTTAACAAACGAGAGGGAAACCACCATTAATGAAAATGGTCCCCAAGGTACCTTGTACATTCTAACAAGTGTGATTACAAGGACTTGAAGTCGAACACTTGAAAAATCCATCGAGTATGAGACATTAACGTATTCCCACTACCCAATAGTGAGGGAGATTGCCACTGATGACTACAATCCCCAAGGTACTGTCATAAAACTCTAAATCTCATTCCCAGAGCAAGAGGTGTTGCAGTCAATAGGAAGAGATCCGTTGGAAGGAAGGAATTAAGGCATCCTTCATCATCCAACACGAGGTAAGTCAAAGACTAATTGGATTTGGAATTGGTACCAAATTTCACAACAAGGACTACTGAAGACATGATGTAATGAAATGATACCAAGGAATGACCGACACAAAAGGTCAAGGAAACTGCAAAATGGCCGAAAAAGGTTTAATCCTTGAACAATGAGCATGACACAAAAGTGACTTAGGCAGATTTTGACACAAAAGGACCAACAACACAAATCTGCAATGTAGGAGACATTGACAGATTCCCCTTATAACTGGAAAAGAGACCAACTAGAGGAGTAAGAAACTCTGAATCACGATAAGATCAAAATACTAGGACCCAACTGTTGATAGACTCAAAACCGGTGCTTTGTTCAAGGAAACAAGACCTGCTGCCATGATATAAAAAACATGTGAATGAACTTCCCTTCCCCTCTTTCTTGTAAAGGTTTAACGAGTCCAAGAAAGCAAACTCGGGACCATCTTCATTTTTGGCAAGCTCGAAGAAAAGAAAGAAGAATGCTTGATAAAGCACTGATTCGTGGATTTTACGAGCCCAAACTAGTACATGCTCGATGGTCTTTTCATAGTTTAGAGAGTCTAAAAACTCCAAAGAAGACTCCAGGGGGGGTTCTTTTTCGTACAATTTAGTCTCCTGAGGCCAAAAAAGTATAAAACATACCAAAGAATAACTCTCTTAACTTTCAAAGAAGAAAAGGAACACCTTTTTCATATTTAGTCAAGAAGGTCCGAAAAAGGTTAAATTACCACCTACCCAATGCTCCTTTAAAAGAAGCATATAGCCTGAGTTTTACGAGTGTGAAGGAAGGCAAGATCACTCGAAAAGATCCATTTGATTACGAGAAATGGGGCTTACAACAATAAACTCGATGCTTTGTTCTTTAAGGTTTAACGAGCATGACAAAGACATAAAGTACACTTGGAATCTTTTTCATGTTTTGGTCTAGAGCACGAAAAAAAGAGAAAACTAAGTTCATACCGGGGGTTCCTTTTCCGTAAGTTTAGTCCCTCGGGTCTGGAAAATAAATAAAACTATGCCTGAGAATACTCTTCTCAATTCTGAAGAAAAGAGAGTGTTCCTTTCTCGTATTATTCCACATGGTCCGAGAAAGAGATAACCTACCACCAATGTGGATGCCTGTTCACATATTCTTAACGAGCCTGAACGGACAAGCTTACTCGGCAATCAAGTCTATTTTGAGGAGTTAGACCTGGGCCTAAAGAAACTCAATATATTTCCCATGAAGTTTTAACAAGTCTGGAAAAGTCAACTCGCGGCCTCCTTACTATTTTTAACGAGCTCGAAGGAGAGCAGAAAGAATGCTCTAAATGCAAGGAGACGAGTGTCATAGGCATGCGAAACTAGTTCCGAGCGCAAGGAACAAACCTATGCATAATGCAAGGAAAGTGAGCAAGATAAGGACACTTGGGGAACGTCTCCTTAGGGTAAAGGGTTTCAGGTTTCAAAGGCAAAATGATACAAGGCTTAGCAACAATGAGAACAAAGATGAGGGATTATACAATGAGCTAAAAGCGTGGAAGACGGCATCAGGCTCAAAAGCGTGAGCAGGGCACATGAAAATGCAATTACGACTTGAACAACAAGGTGAGGCCAGTAAACAGTTGTGAATCCAACTACAAATCCTATCTTCAAGAAACAACAGCATCAGGATCATATTCAGAAGAAAAGATCTGATGCAGGTCACTTTGGCAGAAACACATGCGACTTTGCTATCTTCTACAAAAGGAAAAGTCAAGGCAGAATCAACTGAAGAAGATTCTATAGCACCAAGGCACAAGGGTTTATAATCAGTAATATCAATCTCATAAGGAGAGCAAAAATCAATGAGGGAGATAGAGTCTATAGGAACAAACTCAATATCACAAGAGTTGAAAAATTCATAAGAAAAATCAAACTCATCAGGATCACTGACTTGCTGTTCGAAGGAAGAGTCAAAAGACTCAACAAGACCAACATAAGAAGAAAGGTCAAGCTTACAAGGAAAATAAGGGTTATACTTAGTCACAACTAAACCAACATCCAAAAGAAGATCAGACTATATCAAAGACTCTAGGAAGACTTCATCCGAAGGAAGGAGATCATCTGAGATAGGACACATGCCTAAACTTTCAAATGGATCGACAGAGTGGAGAGAAAGCTCCATGGTCTGTATAGGATGACTCACCTGCTCAATTAATGGGATCAAGTCCCAAGAAGGTAAGCATGAAAACAGAGGCTACTTCTCAGTAGCAATTGAACGCAAAGGACAAGAAGCCACATAGCTCACCTGTGGCGGAGTAGTGTCTATAGAAACATTGGGAATTGATAAAGGAAAGACCTGGTCTCAAGTTGGGTCAGGAGACGGATCAAGAAAATCCAACTGATCAATAGTGACAATTTATTCACCATGATTAAAGTACATCACACGAAAAAATGTTGACACCACAGCTTGCATGGCATAGACATAATAACGTCCAAGGAGCATATTAAAGTCCAAGGGGTCTTCTATCACCATGAAGTCAACTAAGATGGTCTTCCCACCCAAAGTAACAGGTGTTTGAGCAGGAATTCCCAAGGCTATACAATTTCTTCTATCAAATGCCAGTAACTGACTAGCAGTCGACATAAGGCTGGGAGATCCCATGCCTCGCCAAGCATGAGTAGATAAGATACTAACTGAGGCTCCTTCATAAAAAATACAACGAGCAATTGTGTATGGTTCAACTTTGACCTTTATCTGGAAAGGTGCATCAGAAGGAAGGCATAGCTCAACTAGGCTACCCCAATCAAATGAAGCAGTCTGAGAGCTTGGTGGGGGTTGATCCTAAGCGAGTTCAGTGCCCCCTTGTTTAGTAAGTTCTGAACTGGCAGTGAAGAAAATGTGACTAGTAGACACTTCACTCTCCAAAGGAAGAGTGGGATTTATCGATAATGAAATCAATTCAACCACTTCATGAAATTCATTCTCTGAAGGGAGAGTAGGATTGACCAAAGATGACATTGGTTCAATCACATCAGGATCACTCTCCGAAAGAAGAGTGGGATTGACCAAAGCTGAGATTGGTTCGACCACTTGATCAACCAAAGGTTGAGTAGGTTGTTGAGAAACTATAGGTTGTTCAGGAGAAGGAAAATATTGAGTCTTGGACCATACTCTTTGCACCTCTGTGATAGTAGGGAACTGGTGAGTAAGATGATCTCCCTCGCATAGCTTACAAGGGAACTTAAGTTTGCACTTCGAATGACCAGTTTTCTCAATGGTGTCAACATGACTAGTAGTGGCTGACTGTTTTCTCTTAGCATGACTTACACAGGATGAGAGATTTCCCCTAGCATGAACACCAGAGGCTAGGTGACTGGGTCCAACCTGACTAAGAGAGGTTGGTTGTTGAGAGGCTTCAAAATGTTCAAAAATGGGATGACCATGAAATCAAACTCTTCGCACCTCTGCAATGGAAGGGCATTTATAAGTAAGGTGGTCTCCCTCACAAATCTTACAAGGGAACTTGGGATTGTGTTTTGAATGGGTAGTATTTTCAACAGTGTCAACATGACGCGCAGTGGCTGACGGATCATCTTCAGCATGAAGTACAGAGGCTGAGAGACTGCCCCCAGCATGACTTGCAGAGGCTGAGAGACTGGGTCCAACATGACTTGCAGAAGTTGGATGGGCACCACCAACATGAACAACAGAGGCTAAGTGGTTAGGATCAACATGCTTTGTAGCAGTTGAGTGTGTGCCCCCAGCATGAACCACAGAGGATGGGTGGATGGATCCAACATGACTTACAGAGGTTGGATGGAGAGGTTCAACTTGAACAATAGAGGTTGAACATGTGCCCTCAGTATGAACTACAGAGGCTGAGTGACTGGATCCAACATGACCTAGAACGGTTGGAAGGATCCCACTAGCATGATCGACAGAGGCTGGATGGTGAAGATCAACTTGACTTGTAGAGGTTGAGTGCTTAGATCCAACATGACCTATAGAGGTTGTATAGGTGCCCCCAGCATGAACTGCAGAGGCTGGGTGGTGAGGTTCAACTTGACTTGCAGAGATTGAATGGGTGCCCCCTTGCTTATGTGCCTTCTTCCTATTCCTCCTTCTTTTACTCCTTTTAGACTGTTGGTTACTAGTATCAGTACTTTCACCGCATGAGGTAGAAGGAGGAGGAGAATCAACTACAGGTGAAGGGGAAGTAGTGTTTTGATGCCCTTGATATAAGGAGCTTACTTGAGAAGCATCGAGAGAATTCAGGACAGATGGAGTGGAAAACAACCACACCAGTAGCCCTAGGGTGAATCCAGGCAGATTCAAGGTGGCCATCAAGGGAACACCAACATTCCCCACGAGAGGAATAGTACAAGGAGTTCCCAGCATGGGGATCTCTTGGTTGGTGTTCAAAGGGGTGTTAGACATAGTTTCAAACCAGGAGACAAAGTCTGAGGTTGATAGGCAACCAAAATTACAAAGCACACACCTAAAGGCACACTAAGTACAAACAAACCACATAGCACTCACTAAAAATTCCTAAAGCCAAACATACAAACATGTATAAGATATGCTTTCCAGAAGAAAGCTAATAGACAGTTACTTGGCGTCCCTGTAGATGTTCTTAGGCACAAGCAGAGGAATCACCCACCACCCTCCCACACCTTCTACTGGGGTTACCTTCCAAGCCCGTCCAAGGTCAACCAGAAATAGCCTTTCGGTGTACCTGTGTATGAACCCTATATGTCAAAGAGACTAAAGGATACCTTAACTGTATTGACAGTCTGGGGGGACATTCGTAAACCTAGTTTGTACGCATGGGCAGGGTAGCAAAGCCCGAAACCCTATCTAAGACAGAATCCCTAGATGCAAAAAAACCTTGTTCTACGCTTTGACAAGGAATCAGAGGGTTATCTCCTCAGTCCAAGTCTCCATGCAGCCTCATGCTTAACTCTCGTTTGAGAGGAGCTTCCCAGATACAATCAACGTAGAAAAGGGTTTACCTAGTGATTGGCCAACTACGTCTGAGATTTAAATACTTGTGGAGAGTTAAAAACTCCCTAATTCACAAATCTAGCCTATGCTAGTTGGTGTATGACCCTATAAAATAAAACTTACTACTAATTTTTAAATTATATCATTTATTTTAAGGGTTGTTTTTAGTCAGACTCTAAATGGCATGAAAATTATGTGGTGTTTTGACTCAAAAGTTGAAACAAAATGACTAAGCAAAGAGATATGAAATGCAAAAACCAAAAACTATTCTCTTTTCATTTTCAAATAGAAAAATTGAAAGCCACTAAAGAACAAATTCTTTTTACTTTTTTCAAAAACAATGATATGCCATGCAATCTAGACTAAAAACCTAATCTATATGCATATAAAGAAAACATGTGTTTTTGTTTTTTTTCTTTTATAAATGCAAAAGAAAAATCATCCTATCAACTAATGCAAGCAAGTACTGTAAGCAAAGCAAATAGACAACTACTATACACCCCACAAACAAACCCTAGGTTTCCCTAAAGTTAGATATCAACCTCTCTTGAAAAGAAGGCTTACAAAGGTAAACAAGCCAACAACTCTGGAATGAAGAGACTGAGCAAATAAGACTGATATAAACAAAGGTCAAGAAGTCCCAAGTATCAATCTAAACCTACAAACAGAGGTTGCTCAGTACCTTGTCCAACAAGGTCAAGCCAAAGAAGGAGGTGGGGGGAAAAGCAGTAAAAACAAGTATATGTTCTTTTAATTTTATTTTATAAATGCAAAAGGAAAACTACCTACAAATAAAATTATGCGAATAACAAGAACAAAGCAAAAGGAAGTTTGCTATACAACCACCAAACAAACTCTAGAATGCCCTAAAGTCAGTATAAACCCTACTTGGTAGGAAGGCTTGCATAAAAGACAAGTCAACTATTTTGGCATGGTGAAGTTAACCGACCAAAGAAGAAGGAGACCAACACCAACAAGATTATGAACTCAGACAAATATCACTAACATAGGCTGACCAGAAACATAAGCCAAAAAATTATGCCAAGCAAAGGAGGTGGGGGAAAAGAGCAAAGAGAAAACCCTAATGCTATAAACAAGGCTTACCACATAGATAAAGAACAACCAAAAGGTATGGCACTAAATCCCTAGAGTCATGCACCTGCAGAGGACACCAAAAGACCTACCAAACAGCCCACAACAGTAGAAAGAACCACAAAAATGAGGAAAAACATTGTTTTAGGGGCACACGCGGGTTGTACTACTGACAGGTCGCGTGTCATACGCGGGTTGACAATACAACAAGTCGCGTGTACAAGCACACGCGGGTTGTACCACTGACAAGTCACGTATCATACGTAGGTTGACAGTATAGAAAGTCACGTGTACTAAACCAGACACGTGATTGTTCAGTCTACAAGTCGCGTATGGGTGGAAAAAGCCCCAAAAAAGGTTAAAAACTGCCTTAGGAAGGCAGGGGCAGTGTGCTATCAGACTTAGAAGGTGTTCCTAAGTGGCAAGAAAGACCTAAAACTTCACAAAAGGCTACAAGAAAGACAAAGAAACCCCAAATAGACAAGGCTATCCCCAGCGGAGTCACCAGTTCTGTTGTAAAAGAAAGTGTCCTATGGCTAGGGTTTAAGAGGCCATCAACATACTGGGGTTGTAAGGTGGATGCAAATGGTTCTGCAAGTAAATACAAGCAAGATTCAGATATTGGAATGGTTCATACCTTAGCCAAATGAAGGTTGATCCAAGCAGCCCTTCAATCCTCTTCTTGCTCCTCTCGCTACAAGATACCTGCAAAACGAATTATACCTTCCTCAAACCAATATGACCACATATAAAGAAATGGTAATCAAATAAACATGAGATAATAATCTGATTAACATCAAAATCTGATCATAAAAAAAGATTCAATCACACATTGAACAATGATTTTGGGAAGAAGAAGGACATCACATCTTTATTAATCTTGAAAACAAGTACAAGTATACCTTCTCTTCAAGTTCGGCACCTCACGAAGCCTTGATCTGGTTCTACTGCTTCTCTTCTCCAAAGAACTCAGCCTACAAGCTCTGCAACACAAGGGGATGATCACCAAGGCAAAGGTGTGGGCAAAGAGAGCTCCAAATCCTCCAGCATAACAATGCAAAGATTCAAGTCTCCTCTCATGGACCTCCCTACCTCTATTTATATGCTTAAGGAAGAGTTAGAGGCGAAGACAAAGTACTTACAACTGAAGGAGTCAGTTGCATAACTACCCAAACTACCCAAAATTCAAAAGAGGTGTTTTTTGACATTTTTAAAAGGCATACGTGGGTTGCAGAAACAACAGTCATGTACACGAGGAATACATGCGGGTTGCAAATACATAAATTCACGTACATAAGGCATATGTGAATATTATAAGTTAGCAACTCGTGTACATACGCGGGTGTTATATAGAGCAAGTTGCATACGTACGTGGGTTTCCTTAAGGGAAAGTCGCATACACACAAAAATATCATATTTAGGGTATTTATGGGAATTTTCAGACTTTAGTATCTTCTGGAAAGTTTTATCTAACTGAAATACCTTTCCAATGGTGTAGATATGAGGTCAAATGAAGTTACAAAACTCAAGATATGGGTCCTCCAAGTTAGGTGTTTTTTCAGTGACTTTCAATGAAGTGTCGACATGCGACGAAATCATGGGAAAGTGGTCAGAGGTAGAGATGTGTCATTTTGAGCTAAAACAACAACCTACTCTATGTGCTTGAAAATAAGATTGAACAATAAACTAGAAATGAAAAGACTAAACACAAATCTAAAAGCAAGCTATACATGACCGACCATTTATAAACAAAAACTACATTAACAACATAATATAAATTTTATTAACTATAACAAATACATATTACAGGAAATAGAAAAGGATTAGAGAAACTTAACTACCTAAACAAATTGGAAATAAACTACTTATCTGCACGATGAGATAACAAAAAATCATACGAAAATAGAACCACGGAATCTCGAGGGGCCCTCTCAGCAACCACAAGTAATGGCTGGTGAATGATTTCACATGCAGTCATAAACAACAAAAAGTAGAGTTCTTATTAAACAGAAGGAACATAGTTACAATATCCTTCCCTCAAAGCAAACTAACTATCCTTCCCCCTTCTCTCTCTGCATAGAGGTGTTTATAGACATAATGCTTTCAAGAAGTTGAGCAAGTCGACCCTTTAGTGGTAGACTTCTCTTCTAAATTTAGTCAATCATAAAGGCAATAACAGTTTACAAGCCAGCACATAAGCATATCCCTTCTTTGGTGTAAGCATGGTTTTCTTCATTGTGAACATGGCATACAGACTCCCTTGTAGCGTGGTTGATGGTGGCATGTTGGGAAGCAAAGAATAAATAGCAACGAGTCTCTAGAACGATAGCTCCTTCTTTATTGTGAAAAAATTTCCTCAGTGTGTGATGTGGCATACAACCCCTCCTTTGGCGCAACTGACAGTGTGGTGTTTGACGCAAACAATGTACATGATGGAGAGTTTCTTAAAACATAGGTCCTTGATCAGCGTGAACATACTCTAGATGTGGCACATGAACTGGCGTGAGGGTGATCTTCCAGAGCATGGGTCGTTCATCATTTTAAATGCGTAGACTGGTGGCAAGTTCAAAAGAGGCCATAAACGATTCTAAAACAGGAGTGCACCTTATTTAATTGCACCTTGTTAGATTTTTAACATTAAATCTAGCATTATCTTAGGATCTTATCTGAGAGAATAACATGCACAACAATAAACACAAGAGACAAGAGACACAAAGAATTTTCCTTGGGGAAACCATAAAGGAGAAAACCCCACAACTTCCTTAGAGATAGAATGAGCACCAATGGCAGTAGTAAAACCCAAAAACAGAAAAGATGATCTCCATAGCTTGTTCTCTCTCACACACTTGAGAGAGCTTTTCCTCTCTCACTCATGCGCCCCAGTGAGTGAGTTTGTTTGTGATAAATAGAGAGGTTCACTCTCTATTTATATTCTTTCGTTCACTTGATGTCCACTTTAACATGTCAGCCCCACTTAACAATTATTTACTAGAGCCGACATCTCTAGGAAAGTCTAATAACCCTAGTGCCCCACAACTATGGGGACTTTGTCCTTTGATCAACAAGGAGGGTTAACCTTGACACAACTGTGGGGACTATTGCCCCAACTTACAATGGAGGGTTAACCTCAATGACTTTACATGACTTGTTACATTATTGAATCTCGCGATCGGAACATTGGTGCATGACATGACTCAATTACATTATAGATACTTCCCAGAATAAACATCAGGGTAAAATACATAAGATATACAAGTGAATACATTCTGAAGTTACAAATACATCAACACTCTCTCTTAACTAGGAAGGTATTCTCTCGACACAATTTATCAGCACAAGTCTTCTTCTCTGTATCATCTGGATCATCATCAAGTCATCTTTGTCTTCAAGTCATCTTCATCTTTAAGTCATATTCATTGTCAAGTCATCTTCATCAAGTCTGGATCATCACTGGATCTGGATTATCACTAGATCATTCATCGAGTCTGGATCATCACTTGATATGGATTATCACTACTGGATCATCATCAAGTCTGGATCATCACTTGATATGGATCATCACTGCTGGATCATCATCAAGTCTGGATCATCACTTGATTTGTATCATCATTGCTGGATCATCATCAAGTCTGGATCATCACTTGATCTAGAATGTCACTGCTAGATCATCATCAAGTATGGATCATCACTGCTAGATCATCATCAAGTCTAGATCATCACTTGATTTGGATTGTCACTACTGGATCATCATCAAGTCTGGATCATCACTTGATCTGGATCATCACTGCTGAATCATCATCAAGTCTAGATCATCACTTGATCTAGATCATCATCAAAGTTGGATCATCACTGAATCATCATCATCATTACTGCTTCTACTATCTCAATCAAATGGTTCTATCTCTTCATTCTTATCATCACAGGAAGTTCTACAGATCCAACCCTTTTTCATGCTGGTTGTAGGCCTACCCTTCATGTAGGTATTTAGCGCTTATATTTGACCCTAAGTTAGAATGGCCCGCTAAGCTCTTACATCTGACCTCTTCTTGTTAGAAAGGCATGCCCAGCACTCACTTTTGACTTCATCTTGTCAGAAAGGTCCAGCACTCACATCTGATCATGTGTAAACACATCACGCTAGAATGGCTTAGCACTTATATCCGACAATGTGCAAACACACTGCATCAGAAGGGCTCAACACTTACATCCGACCATGTTTGAAAACATCACATCGTAAGGGCTCAACACTTACATTCGACCATGTTCGAAAACATCGCATCGAAAGGGCTCGGCACTTACATTCGACCATGTTCAAAAACATCGCATCGAAAGGGCTCTCAGTCCCAGACTGAGGATTCATGGTAACTGACCAGGTGCCTCCATTCTCCCAGAGAATGGCATCAGCCCTTATATTTGATCAAGTGGGAACACATCCCTCAATCACATCAGAATGGCCATGCACTCACATCTGATCATGTAAGACTACATCCCACAATCGTATCATAATGGCCCTCAGTCCCAGACTAAGTATTCTTGGAAACTAACTAGGTGCCTCCATTCCAAGAATGGAATTCAGCACTTATATCTGATCATGTAGGAACCAATCCTACAGTCACATCAGAATGGCTTAGCACTCACATATGACATTGAAGGAAACAAATCCTCTCACCATGACAGAATGGCTTAGCCCTTACATCTGACCATGGAAGGAACCTAATCCTCTCACCATGTCAGAATGGCTCTAGGACTCATCACTTCCCTTGAATCTGGAGAACACCAAGATTCTCCTTGAATTACTCAAAATTCACTTTGGCCATTTCTAACATAGAATCACATTAGGGCTGATTACATTCAAGGATAACCTGCGAGCTTCGTTAGGACCGATTACATCCGAGGAAAACCTACAGGTTTGTTTACATCTGAGAAACCTACGAGCTTCACCAGGATTTATGCTCAGAAAACCTATCTCACCAACTATGCTAGAACTCCCTCTTTCGAGAGATCTCGATCTGGATAGATCAATTGGTTCTACCCTTTCCCATATTCAATTGATTCCCTTTTTGATACGATATTGATTGAGATCCGCCCGAGTAATTGGCAATTAATTCATATATGGGGGCACTTAAGAATCGTTACTGGTAACTGCTATCCATACCGACCTTACCTTGCTCCTCTCTGCATCATACAAAAAATCCAAGTCATATAAACCAAATCAAATAGTAGTTTAAAATAAACATATTACCTCCCAAATAGCAAGTGGCAACATCTTTTTCCTCAGTTGTACTCAGTGCCATGCAGGATTCCATCCTACCAAACCAAGAGATCACACTTGATCCCATACTCAACTATAACCTTCAAGTACCTCACTGCATGCTTTGCAACCATCAGGTGAACATGTCTAAATTTGTTCACAGCAAAGCAAATATCTGGTCTTGTATTCATCAGGTACATCAAGGAACAAATCATCTGACGATACATCATGGCATCAACTGACTCTGATGAAGCAACACTCAATAGCTTCAGGTTTGATGCCATAGGTGTGGTCATGGCCTTACAGTCCATCATCCTGAACCTCTTCAGGATCTCTACTACATACTTCCCTTGTCCACACCTCCATACCTAGAATGTAGTGCATCATCCCCAAGTCCTTTATCTCAAACTTGGCAGCAAGTCTTCTTCTTGCAAATTTAATGAGTTCCTCTTTTCCGTCAAGAACAAATCATCAACATATAACAGGAGAATCACTGGTATTCTACCTTCAACCTTGAAGTAAAGGTTGGATTCCTCTTTACTCTTAGTAAATCCTAGATTCATCAGTAATCTATCCATCCTGTCGTACCATGTCGAACCTCAGGATCTTCTGCAGTCACTCCCTCTGAAGCAGAGCATCATTCTCCCTCTATATTTTGTACTCTATGAACTGAAACATTCTATACCAGAGTGATAAGCAGCTTCCTATGCTACTAATATTCTATATATCCATCTAGGATCATTGGATACCAAGATCCTCTATATTGAACTTTTTCAAAAGTTCTTCTCTCACCCATATCTAAACTTGTCATCCTCTATAGACTTTCATCTTCAACATTGTAGCGAAGGTTCAGGTCTTCATCAAGCTACTCATGTATGTGTTATCCCATGGGTGTCTTCTGAGCTTGTACAAGGCCTTATTTCATTTGCACACATGATTCTTCCTGTCATGTGTATTTCTAGTGGCTGCAAATGTCTCTTCGTAGTCTATGCCTTGTGCTATGAATCTTTCCTTGTATCCCATGATGTGTCCATCTACTGCATGATGGAACTACGAACTTCTCTTCATGTATCGATATTTCATCCTAGACATTATTCTTCTTGAACTGGCCTTCCCTTTCTTCTTGGTTACTTCTTCATGGTTGGAAGGTTCTGCATCAATGATGTCATTGCATTCGTCATATTATTCTTTATCTGTCATCACTTGTTCTTTGGAACAAGTCTCATCCTTCTTTTCTTGTAGGTGATTATGTACGTGATCTTTCCTACAAGCCAAATGCATTAGTTGTATGGTTAGAAACATTTCATAAGGTATATTCATTATGAAAAATTCTTATGCATAAATATATGATCCTGCAACTACTTTAGCTAATACAACATCCATCCATATCTCATGGAAACTTTCTAGATGCCTTCCATCTCTTCCAGGACAACATTGAGATTGTGCACTAATCCAATATGTCAGCAAAGAGGTTTCATTCTAGATAAGTAGTAATGGAGAGTTGTATAGCACCATGAGCTATTTACCCATTATGCATATTAGTAGTATATTGTCATTAATGCAGACATTCTATCATGCATAATACATCAATTGAATATAAGCAAATGCATAATCAAAACAATATCATGGAATGACAATTGAATACTTATCTTTATTTGTTTCATGGGTAGACTCCTTCTTGATCCTTTAGCCTCATCATATTCTTCATTCATAATAGCATCGTTTCTTATCCAAATGATAAGATGGATAAGAGTTTCTTTGAGAGTTGAGTCCTTCATATTCCTCATCGCTTGAGGGATCTTCTTTCGATGGTGAGAGCTTGATCTTCAGTTGCAGCCATCTTCTCTTCTCTTATTATGAGTCGAGCTTATTCTTCTTCCCAGATTTTGTTGATAGTAATCACTTCCTTCTGGCACACATTCCTCTCATGAATGGATCCCATAATCTTGGGAGGCCATTCAAGGTGGCTATCACCACTTCTGCATTCTCCACTTCGTCTTCTACCGCTTCAATTGGTTCTACATTCTAGATCTTCACATTCTTCAACTATTTTCTCAAAGCCATCTTCTGATTTATGTTCTTCCCTTCAAATATCTTGGTCAAGGAATCAAACATCTTCAGTGTCTTTAGGGAAGAAACGTGTGGTACAAGTTGATCCATGATTGAATCAACAATGATATTCTTGGCCTTGACCAAGTTCTTCTTTGTGTAAGGCTTTGAGCCTCATATTCCTCTGGAACTGGAACCTCTCTACTCATGTAGGGGTCCAATTCATTTTCTTTAGAGAGATAATATACTTCCATGATTGGAATTTGTCAACTTCACCAAGCTTATCATCAATCTGATGTGATATATCACTTTGAAATGACAACCTCAAATGAAAATAGCAAAAGATTAGATCTTACCGATTTGAGGTGTTCGTCCTATTTCCAAAGTTGGATGATCTCGGGTTTGTCAGAGAAACCCTAATTTTCAAAACTTGGAATCTTTTAGATCTGATTGGATAGAAATATTGATCTCTTCAAGGTGAGTTTTCCAATGTACTCCTTTTCTGAAAACAGTGGAGGGAAGCTCCCAGAACAGGAAGCCCTAGTTTTCCAATTTCTTCTACAGAAATGCCTGATATTGTTTCTGCGGTATCTCCAAAATTAATACTCCTCTATGTCTGAAACTTTTCACTAAGGTAGCGTCACATGTCCATATTCCAACACCATAGGTTTCATTAGAATTGGTTTCACCAATTGGCACTTATGATTGTTTTACTAAGGTGACCAGTTTCGACACTGTTCAGCATAGCGAAGTTGTGCGGACTTCCACATGTCACTGTTTCATCTTCTAGGTCTGAAATGTGAACTACAGGAATTAAATGTCACTAAATTTTTGGAACATCTTCAGAAATTGCATTTGGACCTTTGTAGCCCGAGATATAGCAATTCTCCCCAGGTGTCCTATTTATGGATGAATCCTGGAAGAGGCTGGAACCCTAACTTGGAGGGATCATATCTCCTAGAATAGAGTGAATATGAGGCTGAATTTTGGATACAGTGTAAATCCAGATTTCATATTCAGCTTGTGAATGTTTCAACTCCTAATCCTTTGCCAATCTAGAGATATAGTGAATGTACCAAAACTTATCATTTTTATTACTTTAGGGTTTTTCCAGCCTGGGGTCAAACTAGGGTTTGACTTTCTCGGAGTTCCACCCAACAAAAAATCTCAACCTAGGTCTCTAAACTTTGATTTTGATGAGGATAGAAATCCTATGCCATGCTCACTCAAAAATTCCTCTTCTGTAAGAAGCCCTAATTACCTGCACCAAAAACTGAAAATGTTCGGAATCGAATTCTACTTCGACATAAAGATGCCCCCTTCAATGGAGAGTGAGCCTAGCATACGTTTGTTGATTGATTGCGGAGATAGAACCAAAAATAAATAAGCCCTATCTTCTACAGCTGCACAATGTCTTCTTCTCAGGTTAGCTCTGATACCATGTTAGATTTTTAACATTAAAGCTAGCATTATCATAGGATCTTATCTGAGAGAATAACATCCACAGCAATAAACACAAGAGACAAGAGACATAAATAATTTTCCTCAGGGAAACCATAATGAAGAAAACCCTGCAACTTTCTTAGAGATAGAATGAGCACCAATGGTAGCAGTAAAACCTGAAAACAGAAAAGATGATCTCCACAGCATGTTCTCTCTCTCACACTTGAGAGAGCTTCTCCTCTCTCACTCATGTGCCCTATTGAGTGAGTGTGTGTGTGATAAATAGAGAGTCTCACTCTCTATTTATATTATGCCGTTCACTTGATGTCCACTTTAACATGTCTGCCCCACTTAACAATTACTTACTAGAGCCGACATCTCTAGGAGAGTCTAATAACCCTAGTGCCCCACAACTGTGGGGACATTTCCCTCCGATCAACAAGGAGGGTTAACCTTGACACAACTGTGGTGACTATTTCCCCAACGTACAATGTAGGGCTAAACTCAATGACTTTACATGACTTGTTACATTATTTAATCTCCCGATCGAAACATTGAGGCATGACATGACAAAATTACATTATAGATACTTCCCGAAATAAGCATCAGGGTACAATACATAAGATATACAAGTGAATACATTCCAAAGTTACAAATACATCAACACATAGTTACAGTATCCTTCCCTCAAAGCAAACTAACTATCTATCTAATGGATTGATCAATCCCCTTCTCTCTCTGCACAAAGGTGTTTATATATATAATGCTTTCAATAAGTTGAGCAAGTCGACGCTTTAGTGGTTGAATTTTCTTCTAAATTTAGTCAATCATAAAGGCAATAACAGTTTACAAGCTAGCACATAAGCATATCCCTTCTTTAGTGTAAGTCTGGTTTTCTTCATTATGAATGTGGCATACAGACTCCCTTGCAGAATGGTTGATGTTGGCGTGTTGGGAAGCAAAGGATACACAACAACGAGTCTCTAGAATGATAGCTCCTTCTTTATCGTGAAAAAATTTCCTTAGTGTGTGATGTGGCATACAACCCCTCCTTTGGCGCAACTGACAGTGTGGTGTTTAACGCAGACAATGTACATGATGGCGAGTTTCTTAAAACATAGATCCTTCATCAGCGTGAACAAAATCCAGATGTGGCACACAAACTGGCGTGAGGGCGATATTCCAGAGCATGGGCCATTCATCATTTTAAATGTGCATACTGGTGGCAAGTTTAGAAGAGCCCACAACCGATTCTAAAATAGAAGTGTGCCTTCTTTAAATGCGTGGACAATGAGTAGCTTGGTGCACCGACAATCCTTCTATATTGCTAATTATGCTATCACCTAGGCACAGGGTCAACGAAATGGTTTATAGATTGCTTCAACGTTTAATTCTTGAAATTGGTTATAGACAACACGCAATTGATTGGCGATCTTAACGGAAAACTCAACAGTGAGCTGGACGAAGGGCTCCATGATGAGCTGGACAATGATTGCGCAGATTGGGATGGATAGCAAGTTGAACGTGTTTTGTTGATAAATTCTCCCAAAAGAATTATAAAATCTGCAAACAAATACATAGATCAATAAATACATCAAATATGCTTTAAATAATATAGATTTAAGTCAATAAAATCATAAAAATGATATTCATAACCAAAGTTGAATAAACATTAAATTTGCTCTTACTTTGTGCCGAATAACAACCTGCATGACATAAAATACACGAAAGATAATAAAATATGCATTTAAATGTGTTATGTTAATGCCAAAATTGATAACAAAATGAGGCTCAACATTCCCCCAAACTGGAGAAATGCCAGGTTCCACTGAGCAAAGAAAAAGATAAGAGATCATACTATCAAAGCGAACTTTAAAATATAAGCTAGCAATAGGCATATGCATGAATAAATGAGTTTATAAAGTTTGTAATTAGTTTAACCATATCCAAAGTAAAACTTTGGACTAGTTGAACATATGGTATAAAATTAATCATTTGATAGTTTATATGCATGATTTGGGTAAAAGGATAGGGTTGAAATGATAATTAAACACAACTTTTAATGTCAAAGCATTCTCATGGAGGTAAAAACTGTTTGCCACAAACAAAATTTGGTTAGCAAAATTTTAATCATCAATGTTGTAATATCATAAATTTTATTGAGATCGTCATGTGATTATCCTGTGATCCTTCATATGGTTCTCCATATTGATTTTCTATAAAAATATAGTCCATGCTATAAATTCCACTGATCCTGAAAAACACTGGTCATTTTGTCAAAAAAATAGAGATATCATCAAATAAAAACAGTCTAGTTTTTCCTTCCCTTCCCCGAAACCAAATATATGGCATGTCCTCAAGCCATACAAAGGAAAAGAATAGTTTGATCCAGATAATAATAAAAAGTACAAGCATGCTATTTTATTATTTTGCAAAAAGAAAAACTAACTAGCAAATGGAAATGATTCAGATATGGATATTCATGAAAATAATAGTGTGTAAAAAGACTACTCAGATGATAATAGAAGTGAAAGAATACCATAGGAAGAACTAGTCATCCATGCCTCATTTGAAAGATGTGTTATCGTCAGAAGATATTTCAAGGGTATCTCGAAGTATGCGATATTTTATAACTATCAATCCCATTTCTAAGATAATGACATCCTAGATATTGGATGAAGTAGATGATTGAGCCAAAACCCAACTTATAGTGATTCTCAAATGACATTATAAACGAGCGGCCTTAAAAATAAAATTTGAAAATTTTTCTTCATATTTATCATTATGCTCTGAATCATGTGTATATTGGTACATTAACTAGTCTCTGTTACTCGATATTTTCCCACTGCCAGCAGGCCTATTCAGTACCCCGACAGGTTTATCTTGGTACAATCCAAGCATAGTCCCACTGCCAGCGAGCCTGTTCAGTACCCCGACGGGTTTACTTGCATTTATTGAGCTTCCTTGTTTTAAGTTTTTACTTAGCATTGAACCGCTGCCAACAGGCTTGTTCAGTACCCCAATGGGTTTGCCTTGTATAATGATATTAAATATATGGAAGCCGATTGGTACTAGAGCGTGTTAAGTCCTGTTAACACATAATTATTATTTTTTTCAAAACAAAGTATAAAAAAAATAAATTCATAGTAGCCAGATCATAAAACATGTCAAAAGAGAATAACCCAAAGCTGTTCTTTGAACTCACAATCCTTCTTTTCCATAAAAGATAAATAATGTTCCCCATAGGTAAAAATTCCACCTACTATCAAGTTATCACACAAAATTATTTTAAGAAACAAGTTTTGATAACAAGTATAGGATAAACTAGTAATCCATAGTTATAAGGTGAGATTCAAAAAAAAATGATAATGAGAGTAGGTCTGTCAAGCAACTGCTCAAAATAGAAAATCAGAAATGTACATGTCTGAGTCAAAATACCAAAAACTATCTGAATCATAAAAGAAATGGTCAAAAATTATATACAAGTAATTATTTTAATTGTCACTATAAGCTGTAATTTTCAAAAGTAACCCCCAAAAACGTTAAGATACCTTATAAATGTTTTAGCGTATTTATGTATTCCAAATAATACTCCATGTGCTGCTTATAGATAAAATTATTATAATCAGGATGCAAAACCATTTGTTAGATGATTCATATTTATTCTAAAGAAAAAGAAAAACACGCATATTTACATATATATCCTACTCTACTAAAAAGGAAAAAAACAATTCAAGTGTATGAATTCTTCCAATGTAACCATGTTCGAAGAAAGATGAGAAATATACCTTTATCCACATATACAAAAAATATTACAATGATTACTGGAACATGAAGAACCAATCAAGCTGTTTGATTTAGCAGCAATAAACATTGAAAAAGAGGATGGTATTGTGGCTTAGTTCCCTCTTGGAACCATATTTCAATATGACTTATATATTCTATGTTCTCTCCTTTATTTGGTATATCACGAGGTCTTTCATCAAACTCTGAGTTTGATGATGGGGAATATGCAGGATCTAAAGTTTGTCCTTCATTAAATGAAAGGAATTCAATGTTGATCATATCTTCTTGTGGAGAAGGCCAAGTAGAAACTTCATTTGTCTTTGTATTATCTATGATTCCTAGGTCTATCACCACTCTAGGTCTTATATGAATTTCTTGCAATACTGTTGGTAAAGTAGGTGTGGTGGGTAAATGTTTTAGTTCAACATTGTAAGCATATTGTGCTACTTTATTATTGTTACAATGTGGACTGGATTGAACAGGAATGTGTGTAAGGCATAGAGGAGGTTTATGAGAAGGTAATTGTGGCAGATATAATTGACTAGCTTGTATAGTTGATTATGTCTGGAAAATAGGATATCGTTGAGAGTCTTGTAGAACAGAAAGTGGTGCATCATAAGAGAGAACATCCCTATGATCATCAGACGGGACAGAAAGGACTTGTGAACAAGGTTGATAGGGGTTAAGATGAGGATGAGAAGAAGGTATATTCTTACTAATTTTAAATATTCCTCTTGAATACCTTCTACATAATTCACAAATATTGTCATATGATAACTGAGATACATCACCTATTCCCATCAGATTTAAAATCTCTAGATATTCATTTTTTATGCCTTTGAGTAAAAGTTTCTTTAAAATACCCTTCCCTGACTATCTTAGTTTTGATCTCTGAAGGTTGTATTGAAAATGTTCGACATAATTTTCCAAAGTTTCTTCTTCTTCCTGTGTGATTTCAAGAACGTCCTCATTAGTCCTACAATATTCTTGATATCTTTTCAAGAACATACACTTCATGTCTTCCCAAGTTTGAATGTAATTACCACCTAAGCTCATGAACCATCGGAGGGCTACTCCTTTCAAAGTAAGAGGGAAAAAATCAGACTTTGAACATTATATGCTCTACAAAGCATTTCCAATTGAAAGAGGAATTCATTAGGGTCTTCATTCTCTAGTCCATAAAAACTTGGAAAAATGGATGGGGGAATGTACTGTATTTGTGTTAATCCTCTTGGATATCTAATAGGGAATTCAAAGGTAACAACCTCTTCATCCTTCTCTCCTATCATATCTTCCCACAATATAAATAGTTTTTTTTATATACTATCTTAAAGCTCCCCTTTTAAATGTTCCTGTCAGTTTGTTAGTAGGATGGGTGGCACTTACAACACCACTAAGTGATTTTAATTATAAAATAAGTCCTATACACCTGCATGCGAGTAAAAATTAAATTACCTAAAGGCACACATACATCAAATTAAACTTATGGAAAAAAATCAACTATCTATGTTTACAAAAAGAAAATTACACTTTAAGGAAAATAAATCAAATGTTACATAAAAATAAACACACTTGTGCAAAAAATAATAACAAGGCTTTGGGGAGACCCACTAAAGTGGATGCGTCAGGATGTCACACTATGGGAATTCCGTAGTGAAGTCGTCTTTCCATCTTACCGTTTCCCCTTCCCCTTGCTGTATAACGTAAAGGCAACCTATCTATCCTTATCTATCTAGACTTTGTACATGAAAAACTAAACTAGAAGAAAACCTAGACTACTACTATTGTTGCATTTGGGGGTGCATGTTATAACAGATGCGCAGGTTCTTACCTCTCATCTTACTGCTCCCCTGCCACCAACCTATCACTAAACTTCATAAACAAATTCTATTTTTTCTACCTTACAGAACAACTCCCTGACAACGACGCCAAAAATGTTGGGTTTAATCTTTGACTTAAATTAATACCAAAATGTTTGGATGTGTTCTACTATCTTGAATACACCTAATATTTAATTATCAACCGGGGTTGGTAGACTTCGAGTTGCTACAAAATATATGCGAAGGTAGAGGGGTTCCTAGGGCGTTGTAGAAATACTTTAATAAACAAAAGATTGAAAAATCTTCAAAATGAAAAATCGAGTCAAATTCCTAAATTAGTAATATGGTTGAACTAAGATAAAACATCAGACTAGGACAATATCAAACTATGTTGTTTTACCTAACAAATGGAAATATAACAAAACTTATTAAATAAATTCAAGGGCTAACTATTCACAGAAAATACATATTTGAAAATATAATCACAACAACTAGATAATCCATAAACAAATAATTTCTGACTAAAAATTTATTATCAACAATTACTTAAAAACTTTGGTTCAACAAAGACTTTATACATAAGTAAATGGCAAACTGAATAAAGAAAAGCATGTAGAAAACTTAATAAAGATAATTAAATAAAAGGCAAGTAGAAAACTTAATAAAGATAATTTTAAGTTCTTTTCTACAAGTCTTTTCAAATAATCACAAAGTGAAAGAAATAGGTATTACTAAAATTGATAAAATACTAGTGTACTAGTAATTGACACCTTTAATCCTACAAATCCAAATACAACGAAATAAATCAAACATAATTTCGAAACATTACAACAATATTATAGAAGAAAATCAGAAATTAAAAAGAATGAAATCACAATGCAAAATTCAAAGCATGGGCTAGAAAGAGAAGATTAAAAAATAAAGCTTAATAAATACTTTAAAACAATCTAATGTATGGTTCAAAACAAAAATATAATTATTACCTAATGACTCTAATCAAGGCATAATAAAAAACAAAGAAACAGAACTGGAAAACAGATTTAAGAATAAACTAAGAACACTAAAGGTCGGATGGAAGATTGGACAACAATCTGGAAAGGAGGTACGAATGGTAGTTCAGACACACAGTCTGAATGAAAGACTGGATACCGAAAATAATAAAAACATACCTAAATGAGTTAATCATCAACTAATTTTGTGCATATGAAAACAAGATGCATAAAGTCAGAATTTAAGCCTAATTAATCATCATATTCAACAGTAAAATAAACAAATACAACTACATGGAAATAAGAAAATCATTGTGGACTAATAAACAAAACTGGAATTTGAATTGCATAAATCTATAATAGAAATAAACAAAGCTTAAGCTATCTGGAAAACAACCTATTCTGTGTCTTGATTTAAATTCTATCTAAATCGACAAAAACAATCTATTTGAGTTCTATTTTAAATTGATAAAAGCAACCTACTCTATGTGGTTGAAAATAAGACTGAACAATAAAATAGAAATGAAAAGACAAAACATAAATTTGAAAGCAAGCTATACGTGACCGGCCATTTATAAACAAAAACTACATTAGCAACATAATATAAATTTTATTAACTACAACAAATGCATATTACAAGAAACATAAAAGGATTAAAGAAACTTAACTACCTAAACAAATTGGAAATAAAACTACTTATCTGCACAATGAGATAACAAAAAAACATACGAAAATAGAACCACGGATTATCGAGGGGCCCTCTTAGCAACCACGAGTAATGGCTGGCGAATGATTTCACATGCAGTCATAAACATCAATGCATAGAGGTCTTATTAAACAGAAGGAATATAGTTATAATATCCTTCCCTCAAAGCAAACTAACTATCTATCTAATGGATTGATCAACCCCCTTCTCTCTTTGCATAGAGGTGTTTATATACATAATGATTTCAAGAAGTTGAGCATGTTAACCCTTTAGTGGTTGACTACTCTTCTAAATTTAGTCAATCATAAAGGCAATAACAGTTTACAAGCCAGCACATAAGCATATCCCTTCTTTGGTGTAAGTCTGGTTTTCTTCATTATGAACGTGGCATACAGACTCCCTTGCAGCGTGGTTGATGGTGGTGTGTTGGGCAGCAAATAATACACAGCAGCGAGTCTCTATAACAAGAGCTCCTTCTTTATCATGAAAAAATTTCCTCAGTGTGTGATGTGGCATACAACCCCTCCTTTGGCGCAACTGACAGTGTGGTGTTTGACGTAGATAATGTACACGATGGTGAGTTTCTTAAAACACAGGTCCTTCATCAGCGTGAACAGACTTCAGATGTGGCGCACGAACTTGTGTGAGGGAAATCTTCCATAGCATGGGTCATTCATCATTCTAAATGCGCAGAATGGTGGCAAGTTCAGAAGAGGCCACAAACGATTCTAAAACAGTAGTGCGCCTTCTTTAAATGCATGGACAATGAGCAGCTTGGTGCACCAGCGATCCTTCTACATTGCTAATTATGCTATCACCTGGGCACGTGGTCAACAAAATGGTTTACAGATTGCTTCAATGTTTAATCCTTGAAATTGATTATAACATCGTGCAGCTGATTAGTGATTTGAACAAAAAACTCAACGATGGGCTGGACAAAGGGCTACATGATGAGCTGGACAGTGATTGCGCAGATTGGGATGAATAGAAAGTTGAACGTGTTTTGTTGATAATTTCACCCAAAAGAATTATAAAATCTGTAAACAAATACATAGATCAATAAATACATCAAATATGATTTAAATGATATAGATTTAAGTCAATAAAATCATAAAAATGATATTCATAACCAAAGTTGAATAAATATTAAATTTGCTCTTACTTTGTGCCGAATAACAACTTGCATGACATAAAATACATGAAAGATAATAAAATATGCATTTAAATGTGTTATGTTAATGCCAAAAATGATAACAAAATGAGGCTCAACATGGTTTTATTCGGTTTCTTGTATTTCTTCTTGTTCTGATGAAATTTCTCCTTCTTTTCCTTCTTCTTGAAATTATTTTTGGTGTAGACTGCAAGGGCTTGATCGTTAGTTTCTCCCATGTTTTCTTCTCTTATCAGAATTCTAGCTTCTTCTTGTGCACATTGTTATTGAAGTCTACTAAAAGAGATCAGCTTCCTTCTTGCACAAATCCCTTGAATGAATGAGTCCCATGATCTATGGAGACCATTCAGGGTAGTCATTACAATTTCTCCTTCTTCGACATTTTCTTCAACTGCTTCAAGTTGTTCTTTGATTTGAGCAACCTTAGTGAAGTAATACTGTATAGTCTCGGAGTTTTGTATCTTCACATTCTTCAGTTGGTTCCTCAAAGTCATTTTCCAATTGATGTTCTTTCCTCTGAACATCTTTTTCAAAGCATCATATACTTCCTTCGGTGCCTCGAATGCAGACACATGGGGGATGGGGTGATCCTTAATAGAATCTGCAGCAATTCTCTTAGCCTTATCCATGCTTCTCTTGTGAGTAACCTTAGCCTCATCTCCCTCTGGTTTTGGAACATCTCTAGCAATAAACTGATCCAAGTCATTTTCCTCAAGGAACACAGAGATCGTGTACTTCCATGCTCGGAAGCTATCAGCCCCTCCAAGCTTGTCCTCGATCTAAGTATGGTGAGTCATCTTTTCAAAATGAGAACCTCAAATGGAAATAGTAAATATTTGTATCTTACCGATTTGAGGTGTCCGACCATGTTCCAGAGCAGGTTGACCTAGGGTTTGTCAAAGAAACCGTAATTTTACAAAATTGGAGTTTGGGAATTTTGTTTAGACAAAAATATGCACCTCCTTGAGGTGAGTTGATCAGTTAGGTGACTTTTTGAAAACTGAGGTGGGAAGCCTCCAATACTTGATTCCCTAGTTCCTCCTAGCATCAGTTGCAGCTAAAACTTGAAACTTCTCCGATTCAAAAATGGCTACCACCAAAATATGTGCCCTAGTGAGGCAATTTAGCCGAGCCCTCTTTTCTTGATGATCTATGGAGAGAACACTTTCAACGAGGAATCCCTAGTTCCCACAGCTGCAGAGTGCCTTCTTTCAGAGAGGCTCTGATACCATGTTAGTTTTTCTTAAGATATGATTAGATTATCTAGGATATTTATATGAAAGAATAACAAGTACAACAAGATGCATAATATGTAAAAGGTACAGAAGACAAAAATATTTTCACTAGGGAAACCATAAAGGAGAAAACCCTACAAACTTCTTCAGAATAGTAAGATGATAAAAAAGCAGTAATAAGAAATGTTCAGCAGCTATCTGTCTCTCCTCCTCTAAATGTCTCTCTCTTTTATATGCCTTAGAGAGTGTGTGAGGAGTGTATAAATGAGGGAGAGCGCCTCCCTATTTATGCCCTTTCAAGTCACTGACCAAATATAACATTTGAGCCTACATGCCATCTTACATGGGGCCCACTTCTCTTAGAGAGACTACAAGTACATATTACATGATGTTACATTGAGAACTACTGCCTCAACTTACATTGGAGGTTGTACCTCAAGGTCTAGACATAATCTAGACATCCCGTAGATGGGTAGCACACATCCCCAATGGGGGTACAACAACATACAATGATAATATACATCGAAATATATTCTGAAGTTACAAATACGTCAACATGACAGGTACCCCTTCACTATCATTAATTTCATTACTTACTAAGAGTACATGCAGCTACCGACCAGCACTAGAAGAGAGGTATCAGTCTACTGGATGATTAGGTTTATGCATGCTCACTCATGAAAAATATAAAATTATAGTCATGCTAGGGAAAACCACAATCCACACATTAAAAATAAATAAACTTATAGTCACATTGGGGAAAACCACACTCATCACATGAAGATAAACTAACAGTCACACTAGGCAAAAATGGAGTCAACACATGAAGGATAAGTTGACATTCACGCTAGAAAAACAACCCACAATCCACACTCATGGTCACGCTGGGAAAACAAACCACAGTCCACACTCATGGTCATGTTGGGAAACCAAACCATAGTCCACACATATGGTCATGCTGGGAAAACAAACCACAATACAAACTCATGAACAGACATGCAGATGCACAGATGAAGCATGCACACGAAGGTGCAATCAGGTAGAAAAAGCGCAGGAGTCATGCTGAGGAATCATCACATGGAGGAAAAATAGCCACAAGGGAGAGATACAGTTGGGCTCGTGTTAGATCTAGTACACGCTAGTGCTCATGCTGGAGGAACATAGAGTCACATTGGAATAACATGCATACATAGTCACACTGGAGTAACATGCATACACAATCACGATGGAATCACGTTGAATTTCCCTTTCTACAGATGATTTTACATTATTACAAATATTTAACATAGAGGTGTATAATACTACGTTCCATAATATTTTATCAATATTACATATTGGACCATGGCAGAAAAACCTCGATATACTCAGCTTTATAAAGACCCAAAACAAATAAAACAGTTACTGGTTGTATTCTAACCCATGCTAACAATTTTAGTTACGATGGAAGGGTTAAGATGATAATTTGGTGATTGATATAGCTTTATTGGCTTAATCAACCCAATTTCTAGAATTTTTTTATGTTACCTTGTTCCTGATTAATGTTTACATATCCATTTTTATATTTACCACCACCACAGAATACTACCAGATAAAATGGAAATTCAATGAAGAACCACCCTTCTAAAAATCCCGAATACTATCATAACTAGCTCGCAATTCAATATTTCAATATAAATTTAATTCCATAAGTTTCATTTCACATAACCCAAATCTAATGATCCTTCTGATATCCTAAGGATTCAGTGCAATTTAACAGATCTATGAATTCAAAGGAAGGATTTAGATCAAACTTTATACATATTCATAATAAACGAAAGACATCTGTCAACCATATTCACATAACATCTTTTAATTTTCAAAATAAAAACCTAATTGAATAATATTGAAATTACAATAAATATGACATGTTTGCAATGCCGAGAATTGTTGATTTTTTCGAATTCAATTTTTGTTGTTTAAACCCTCACCGAAAACTCCTGCAAGCTCACCAAATCTGTTGGTACTTCGCAACCTGTTCATTGCTGAAATATCCACTGTACACTCAGGACGGATTGCCAATCATTCATAACCCATCGGTTTCCTCCCTTCCATTCCTGATGGGTACTCTCCTTCCCCTAAAACCACTGATCTTTATGGGGCTGTAAATATGTGTCTAGCAACCGAAATACAACACTAGAATGTTGCTGGGAGGCTCCCAACCTCGCTCACGTTGTATTGGACCACACTCTTATGTAGTCTCCTCTAAGTCACAAAATCGATTTGTGTTCAAACTATGAAAAACCGGAAGAGAAAAATATCCCTCTCTTCCTCTTTTCCCCCCTCTTTATTAACCCTTTCCTCAATAACAATGCGTCCATTCATTCTTGTAGTTTAACCGATTCTTTACATAAATATTTTATTTGTTTATTTTATTTACTCACCCATATTTTGTTATCTTAGGTTATATTTTACTTAGGTTTTTATTTTGGGTATTTAGTCCTCAATTTAGTTTAGTTATTTACTTTATTTATTCATTTATCCATTATTATTATTATTATTATTATTATTTATTATCTATTTATTTATGTTTGGTTTATTTATTTTTTAATCATTTTATTTATTATTGTTGTTATTATTATTATTATTATCATTATTTGTAAGTAAGAATACTTTAATTATATTAACATCATAAAGAGAAATTTACATCATGAAAATCATCAGTCTACACCAGACAAAATAAGCCCAACCTACCCTCTTTCCACATAAGTGCTGACCAACATTTCCATACCAAAAGCACCCATTCAAGAGAAAATTCATTTTCGATCTGTGACAACGAGGGTATTTTATTCCAAGAGCATTCCTTCCTAATAGTATTAGCAATAGACTCCATCCTGACTTTGGAAAAAAACTATTATGGAATACTAGCATTAGAATAAAGAAACAAAGGTGACCTATTTGACAGATGGAACTAAATACCTATGACAACCACTGGTGCGAAAAGACTCTTTCATACTCGACTTCTTAAATAAAAATATACGGGAGATCAAGGATGCGTCCCTAGCGCATGCTTTCCTCATCCTAATTCTGGAAAACCACAGGTGGTGGAGCAGAAGGGACTTTAAATCCAAGCCCTTTCATCAGAATTTCAAATTTTGTATTCATTTGTTGGATGTCCGTGGTGATGGATACTTACCACTAATCTAGATGCATCTCTGCATCACCCACCTCCTTCCTATCCCAAGCTTCCCACTCGATGATATTTTTCATAACCCAAAATAGGGCTAAGGTCCTCTCATACAGACTTAATCTTCCTGCATTATGACCAGGATCAAGGATCCATTCTTTTTTCCTTTCGACATTCTTCATGGAGGGTATCTCTATCAAGCTCCTCCCACAATTGTTTCTCTATTTCATTAATTCTTTGTTGAATTTCCTTTGGAATCTCAAGCTCGAACATCCTAGCTTCCCACATTGCTTTCTTGTGGCCTCTAGACACCTTCCTAGATTCCTCCTCATGGTTTAAGGTGTCCTTCCCTCTCCCTTTATGATCTTCCATTAGGTCTCCTACAATCCTTCTCTGATATTTCACCAGATAACACAACCCCAACTTCTTGTTAATGTGTGTTGCAGAAGATGGAAAGCACAGTCAGTTGATGTGGTTTTTCTCGTCACCCTTCATCTCCCTAAATAACAATTTACTTAATGTAATCACAATAACAATAGTATATACCATGATGCCCCTCGATAGGTCTATAGTTTGGATCAAATAAATCCCACACATGATTCCATATTTCCCTTTTCTGCCATTGATTTATTCACGAACACTTATCTATCAAATATATGGAGTTATGATGATGATATGAAGAAGAATTAAATCACACATGCCACACGCATGAACCTACCTCTCCGCCACCTACCTAGCCACATTCATAATTAGAGATTTGGGCCCACACGGTGTTTTTCCCACCTTGTGTCATTAGTGCTCTGCATGTCCTGGAGCATGAGATTCATGAAGCTCTCCTACCCCATCTCATCCATTACCATGTACCAATCCTTCACTTTGACAGTAGGGTGGGTCTCTATCCCAATGTTTTCTAGATTATCCCCCACCTTGTTCCCTTGTCTTCTTACGTGGATAAATCTGGAAGTCAATCCATCAGCTATGACCCCTATGATCTTATCCAACCAACTCTCTAACCTCCATGGATGCACAACCTTTTCACTTTCAATCTAGTTTTGAGGCTTTGTGGCCATGTGAATCACCACCTTGGAGTCTCCTTCGATGATTATAGGTGTCCCACGGTTTTCAATACCATTTCAATTCCTTATAGGAGGCCCTCTATCTTAGTAGCATTGTTGGTTTCCTATCTAAGGAAACCAAACCTGATACCCACCATAATGCCTATGTTATCCCAAATGATGTACCCATAACCTGTTGGTCTAGGATTCCCCTTTGATTCCCCTTCGAATTTAAGCTTAAAAAAATACCTCAGGAGGAGGCTTCCAATTCTCTACACTTATCAATGTCCTAGATAAGCTTTTCATGCTAGTATCTTACTGCAAGGGTCTTGAAAATCCCCATGCCCTTATAATGTGTGCTTCAATGTCCATAGCTTCCCAGTATGAATTCTCCCAAGATTTCAACCTTATAGTTTCTTTCATTCTACCAATAATGGTGTCCCATATTCTGCTTACAGTTAGGTATTTTCCTTGGAAGGCCCTTGAGTTTCGCTCCCTCCAAAATACATAGAGCATGAAATGAGGGAAAATATCCCATAAATGGTTGATAATGGAGTTTTGAAATGGGTTACCAGTCCATTATGTTAGTGTATTGGCCAGGTTGTGCCTTACCTGGTCAGATCTTCAAAAAATATCTTCCCCTTGATCCCATATGGGGGAATTGAACTTACAAGCATCCATGAGGTGGATGGTGGTCTCTTCTTCAATCTCGCACATGAAGCACCGGTAAGGTCCCACCATCCCTCTTTTCTTGAGGCTTTCACATGTTAGTATTTTTTTTCTAATCACAATCCAACTGAAAACTGTAATTTTGGGCCACAATTTCTTCTTCCACAATTTTCCCCACTTTTGGTCCATAGGTTGAATGTCAACCTCAGTTAGAATTTCATAGGCTCCCTTCATTCTGAAGGATCTTTCTTGGCTATCCCCATCGTATTTTATTAGCGTATGAGTGCATTCTTAAATGTCTATTATCGATGGATTCTTCCAACCTATCCACCTCCTCCCCAGGGCCAAGGCGTTCCCACCATTCCCTTCCTTCCCATATTCAAAAGTCCTGATCATCAGCCTAATTTCTCCATATATCCTTGACCTTGGTGATTCCTTGGGTGACACTTTCCTCCACGATCTATTGAAAATCCATAATTCGCCTAAGCGGGGGTAATTGTTGCCATGAATCCTCCTAGACCTAGGAAGTTTGGCCATTCCTCACTTCCCGAAAACTGTGATCTTGGACCAGAATCCTCCCCATCCAAGTTGTTTGCCATATGTGGGAACCAACATTGTCTTTTGAGAACCTTATGAGGTCTCTTATATCTCATACCTCTGCATACTTAATGTTCCACATATCCTCCCATGACTCCTCAGCATAGGAAACCCATCTCCATCATAGCTTGGCTCCATTGACCACACTTACCCTTTTTGGGTCTTTGAGCCTTAATCCTCCTTGGTGCTTAGGAGTACTAACCATTTCCGAGTTCACCAGAGCCCACTTTCATTGTTCATTGATGCCACTCCATAGAAATTTTTATTGTAGATTCCTAATTTATTTCAAGATAGCTTTAGGGGCTTCCAGAGTGGAAAATAGATAAATCGGCATATCCTGTAAGCCTAATTTCACCATAACTAGTCTGCTAGCCAAATTAAGGGGCCTCGGGGTCTAATTCATCTGTCATTTTTTCAAACTATCAAGAAGTTTTGTCCATGATCCCTTTTTAGAAATTGAATTCACTAAAGGGATTTCTAGATATTTAGAAGGAAGGGAACTCTCCTAAAATCCCAAGATCCGACATATATCTCACATTTAGATCCTAGGTGTGTTAAAGAAGAAAACTTGGTATTTTTTATCATTGGTTTCTATCCCTGAGGATTTACTGAAATCGAAAATACATTTTTTAAACTTTCTGGCTTCTTGGACTGAAGGGTAACCCATCAACATTTTGTCATCCACAAACTATTGGTGTGTTTTTTTAACCGCCCTCAGGTGAAATTTGAGCCCTCTGATATCGTTGTTGTCTTTTAAGGTCGTTATTGATTTGCCCAATCCTTCTGCCATGAGGATGAAGAGAAAGGGGGACATGGGGTCTCTATTCCTTGTACCTATTGAAGGCTTAATGATTCCTGAAGGAACTCCATTTACAAGGATTGAGAAGAAATACGAGGTTACTAAGATCCTTGAGCCGAGAGGCGCTCTACAGCCCAATATGGGGGAGATCTTGTAACGTTACATAGCATTATGTTATGTCAACTATAAATAATAAATAATAGATTTTTTTTTTTTAAATTATCGACCAAAATAAATGTCGGCCACAAAATAACACAATATGGGGGAGATGTTGTAATGTTCCTACTTAACAAAATAATAAAAAATAAAAATTTGAATTATCCACAAAAAAATGTTGGTCATGCACATGGTTTTAAAGCCATGTATGGGGAGATGTTGTAATGTTCTTTCCTAAAAAAATAAAAAACAATAAAAAATATTATATGTCGGCCATAAATAGTATTGAATATTAATAATAAAAATATTATATGTCGACCTTAAATAAAAAGGTGTGTCTTTTGGTCTGAATCATACTAAAGTTGATAGTTGAGTGAAATAATTAAGAAGAGGTTTGCACCTCCAAATATTTGATCCCTCTTGGATCTTGATAGAGCCTAGGATTTGGATCTTTGCTGGTAATCCATTCAATCCACTATATCCTAAACCCAAAATCCTTTAGCATACTTTGAATGAATTTCCAATTAATTTTATCATAGGCTTTGGCTATGTCTAATTTCACCATCATACCTAGGATTTTCTTTACTTTTATAGAATGAAGCATTTCATGGACCAAAATAATACCGTTTGTTATCTGCCTACCCTCCACAAATTATGACTATTGAGGATAGATTAATCCTGAAATAAGGGGTTTCATATGATTCGGTATTACCTTGGTTATGATTTTGTAAATAACGTTGCAAAGGATTATGGGCCTAAATTTGTCCGGGGAATAAGTACCTTCACACTTTGGAATGAGAGTAAGAAAGGTTGAATTGAAGGCTATAAAAGTCCTTCTAGAAACCCTAGAGTCTTCAACTATCCTCCACACTTCCATCTTGATGAGATCCTAGAATTGGTGAAAGAAGTTCACCATGAATTCATCTAGTCCCAAAGATTTTCCTTCTTTCATCTGAAAAATAACTTCCTCCACCTCAATGAGGGTTATAGGTTTCATTAGCAGATCATTTTGTTATTGAGTAACAAGAGATGAGATAATACTTGTTATTTGATCTATGTACCCCCCCTTGTCCTCCCTTGGCTCAGACAATATATCAATGAAGTAGTGATTTAAAATGGTCTCTATTTCCTCCCTCATTTCCACTTGTTCTCCCTTGGAATTCTTGATGTAGAAGATTTTGTTTTGCATCCGGTGTTAAATGACCAAACTATGGAAGAATTTTGTATTTCTCTCCCCCTATTTTAACCATTGATTCCTATATTTTTGTCGCCATAGAATCTCCTCTTTCTTTTCTCTCTCCTCTAATATTGAGCAGAGGCTAAGTTCTTCCATTTTCAGGTTGGTGGTATACCCTTCATTTATCCCAATAGATTGGACCTCCTACAAGAGGGATTCTAGGATATTTTATCAAAAAAAATATTACCAAATTCCTCCTTGTTCCACTTTTTTATTCTTTCTTTGAGACCTTTCAACTTCTGTTGGAATTTGTACATACTCTGGATAGCTCCTTCACTCAGCTCTTTCCACCACATCCTGATCTTCTGATCAAATTCTAGGTGCTCCAGCCAGAACTACTCAAATATTAAGGGATGTTTGAACTGGGAACCCAAACCACTCCACATTAATTTAATTAGCCAATGATCCGATCCTATTCCTGGGAGCGTTGCTGAGTGAAGTATGCACCCTATATCCAAAATGGATTAAGATACCAGAAATCTATCAAGTATGGATGCAATATGTCTATCCCCTTCCATTTTTTTGTTCCATGTGAACTGTACCTCTCCATGAATGATTTTTATAAGTCCTAATTCTTCAATGGTGTCTCTGAAGGTCCTACATTCTTCCTTGAGCCTACGTCGTCCACCCTTATTCTCCTACAATAAGGTAATGAGGTTGAAATCACCTACCACAACCCAGTGATCATTGGACATCATATCTCATATTTTTCAAAGAGACTTAATTAAATCCCTCTTGTCTCAAGCATTATGAGGACTGTATACATTTGTAGCCACTCTTTCAAGTGAAAACCATACAACCTTAAAGTTTGCGAAAAGGAAACGTCGGTTACCTTGGAAACCCCATATAATTACCCTAGTGGGATCCCATAGGATACCTAGGCCACCCATGAATCCTCTTGCATATATACCTACCCCTTCACTACCCTTCCAAATTTTCTTACTCATAAACTAGATTTGAGTTGTTAGGAACTTAGTCTCTTGTAAGAAGACTATGGACATATTTGTTCTCTTGATCTTCTTACTTAAGATCCTTAATTTTCATGGGTTTTTTAGTCCCATAATAATCCATGACAATATATTCATTAGGAAACTTACATACCTAGAGCATCCTTAATGGTAGGGTATTGTCCCGACACTACCAAACACCTACGTACATCTATTACTCTCTATTTGTTTAATTTCCTTCTTGTCCTATTGGTTGGTTCTTTGAACTTCCATTTCATCTCCTTATGGGATAATGTGCTAATCCCTAGTTGGTTTGAGGCCCAAACCTTGAGGATGGCTTCTTTTAATAGGATCACTTGTTCTATGGGATGTAACCTTTCCCTATATCCGCACATGCCTTCTCAATCCCCTCGAGATCCAAATCTCTTATGTCCATGACCTCTGTCTCCTCACTTGTATCTGGATCCCCTAATTCTTGTTGCTTATCATCCATTGTCTCTTTCTCCATATGAGATGTTGGATCCATTTTTTCCATGGAGGGAGAGACTCCCTTGTTTCCCACCGATTATTTGTCCAATATTTCCTCCAAGATATCCTCCAAAACCTCGAATTTGTTTGAAACTGCTACCTTCTTGTTCACCTCCTGGTTTTCATGCCTCCATCCAATCTCTTCCTTGATGAGACCCTAGTGAAACCTTGATCCTTCTTTTCCTCTTCCTTCCCCATATTTATCCTTGGAATATTCATGGGACAATCCCTAAACAGATGACCGTATTCATGGAATCTTCGACACCAAAATGAGATCTGTTCTTAATCTATGGTTTGCACCCAGTCCTCATCCTACCATGCCATTTGGATTTCTACTCAAAAATATTTGGTTAGATCCATGTAAACACATATCCTTTCGTATGCCATAAATATATGGATCCTGGTTTGTTCTGATATTTTGATGAATTTCCCTAGAGAATTCCTTAGGTCTTCCAATATTTCTAGGTCCCAATATTCTCCTAGTAGAGAGTACAACCTGATCCATACTGGTTCTACTTTCATGTCTTCCTTTTTTGGGAAAAACCTTTCCTTTCCTGGGTCTCAATAATAGGCCAAGTACAAGAAATACGGTCCCCCATCCATAACTTTGTTCCTATCCTCCAAATTAATAAAGGAAATGGTGAAGAAACCCTTGGAACCCAATTGAATATCATAGTGCCCCTTTGATTTCCAGGTGGAATTGATCCACCATAACAGGGATTTTTCCAAAGGTTGCATTCCTACAAACTTCCCAATCAACGTGTGATATTGCATGTACTATATTATTTCCCTAATATTCAAATATATGACCTACATGGTTGAAATTAGGGCTACTTTAGGAATGCATTTCCCTGTCTTCCGGATCATCAGTTTTTCTGTCTAGGTCTGGGTATGATCTAGATCTATTGAGATGTCCCTGATCTTCATATCTGTCGATTCAACTACCAGGGAGGATTTCCCACCTCCCCATTTTTCTTCTTCCATGCTTCCATCAGTCCTCCCTCCTTAGTCAGTCCCCAACCAGTCATTCTGCCTCCGATCGCCAAAATCGCACCCTCGCCTGACAATTATTATTATTATTATTATTATTTATTTCATTCAATTGATCTTGATATGCTTATGTTCTTTAATACCAATTTTTATTATTTCCTTTTAGTTCAATTAGGTGTTTTTACCACCACATTCTCATCGCAGCCAAAATTATCAAGATGTTATGCTCGTAGCATGCCTTTCCAATAACTCCCCCAGGAGGGGATTTGGTTATGACCACTGAGCCAATTTTACCTCAGTTCACCTACCCTGTGAAGAGCCAGGTGGTTACTAGGGCATAAGGTTGAATCCCTATCACCTTCCCCTAGTATAATCTTTGTGAGTGATTGACTCATGTCCTACCCCCACGACACGTGCATCTAATGAGCTGGAGTTTTCCTCACTCTAAAGCTCATCATGTTTCCCATTTTCTAGACTTACACATATAATTTCTCAGCCCTGTCACTTGATGTGGGTCGATTGGAAATCGTCTCCCATTACCTCCACATATAACACCCTGTGCATCAAATCATAAATAATATTTCGTTCATAATATAATTATTCATCGACCACAACTATCAAGGTTTCCCAACTCATTTAGAGTACATGCATGTCAATGAATCAAACATATCATAATTTAATAACATTAAAAAAAATATTGGTATCACCTTAAAATATCATCGACTCAGTTAAAGTCTTTGCATACTGATGATTTCATTCTATTAATGTACCTTCTTTTTATGTCACACTCGACAAACCATCGGAGTACATGTTACTCAATAATTTCTTTGTCAATCATTCAACAGTATACAACGTTAACTCTTTCTTGATAACTTCACATAATTTCTCATTCATTAACAATTAAAATCATCATATAATCGCATTCATAATTAACTAAATCACAATCCATTCATCATATAATCCATTAGTCAAACAATTTTATTTAGGTCATATCCCATCAGTAGCTAATTGTTTCATATCTGTGAGGGTCATCTGAAACCAGACTCCCTCACTAATATGTCCATACAAAGTTTTATATATAAAAATAATAAATATCTAGTCCATTCACCATAGAATTCCCTTAAAGAATAGTTTTAATAATCTCAAAAAGTATAATAGAAAACAGGGTGTTACATTCGCCTAAATATCCTTGACTTCCTTGTTAGGGTGTTGAGTTTCCTGAATCAATGTGAATGTGAACTTTTGTTTGAATAAATCATGGTTAATGAGTTTATTTAAAAAAAATCTGACTCTTATTATTTTCCCATATATTATGCCCTTCTAAGAAATAAAATCGACTTGAATTAATAAAAATAAAACCATTAAAAAACAAATTCACTTTAGCATCTTCTTCTACTTTCTTTATGTGTTTTTATTCAAATGCCTTCTCATTGGCTTCTTTTGGTCAACTTTCTTATGCCTCTCCGCCTCTTTATATTACTTATATTTATGTACTTTGTTTTTCTTTTCCAACATCTCTCCATATGATTTTCCTACCTGTTGGCAAGGGGTTGAGGATCAACTAGTTGCGCAACAACGCGGATGTTGTGCAAGCTCAGAAAACACCGCGTAAGACAAAGATAGTGTGCAAGGCAGAAGATAGACTACTTTTGAGTATTTTTTTGTTACTTTTTGTATTTTTTACCATATTTTGTGGATATTGGTCATTAGTTGGTAGAATCAGTTACAAGTTAGTTAGAAGTGGACCATGAATGTCAAGGCACAAGCCTATAAATAGAAGAAGAATTGTGAATGTATGGGGCATCATTTGTGGGATCTATCTTGGCACTCTTGGATATGATTCATGTTCATCATAGAGATTCTGAGACTGAGAATCGATTTACCGTCTATTTTGGATCTGTGATTTCTTGCACAGAAGTAATATGAAGAGACGAGGGTTGATCTGAAATATTGTTATCTTTTGCCTCTTTCTATCTTTTATTTCTGTTTCTGCAATCCAATGATGAATATGTGTGGCATCGATCTATGAAGCAATGTTTACTTCTTATGAATGATGTTATCTTCTTATAATTGTTGTGCAATAGTATCGTCAATTTTGTTATATGATGTGATTATTTATACTATGAATAAATGATGCGATCTGTTGAAGAGTGATGGCGAATGATTCTATAAACGATAAAACAACTGGTCATATCTGATAAATAAGTTGATGAATTGTCGATGCCCATAGTCCTATTCTATTCAGTGAAAACTTGGTTTCGTCAACCCTCCCTTGAACATCTTGGGTGAGACTACATCCACTTCGCGGGTGTTGTTGGACAAGGTAAAACCTGTCTGGGCTGGTGCTCAGGGAGGTTGCAGCGAGTCGAGTGTCGATAGACTAGGAACCCCTATCAACTAGGTTTTGTTGATGAAGTTTGCACCAACAAAGGTTTCCATTGCTAGGACCTTGTTGCAATTGAGAGGAGGATGTGCGGAATCCGATGCAACCAAATATTCCAAATTGGTTTGATAAGAAGCTACGAGAATTTTCTGAAATAGAAAATCAGAACCCTGGACTGACAATGGAAAAATGGTTTTAAAGATACATATACAATGGTCCTCATGAGTATTTTTTATGTGAGTTTCCCACCATACTGTATGAGTGGTTGGATTAGTTCACATACAAGAAGAAAAATTTCCAAGGAGGAGAACCAACATCCTAGACCCCTGAATTGATCCAGGAACTACAAGAAACTGACAACAGAGCATCACGAGATGTTGAGCTCTAGTTGGATAGTATCCTAGAAGGATATATCACTGAGTTCGCAGTAGACACTACCAAGTCCTACAATGAAGCAGAAAGGGAATTTTTCAACAGAACTAGAGGTAGGTTCTTATTGTCACTACAATTGTCACGTAAAATGCTTCTCTGTGAAAAGTGTATACTGAAGATGCACCTCGAGTAGTATAACTCAGGTGTTCAGAGGCAATGGATATCACGACTAAAGGGGAGAGACGAATGGGAATATAAGGGGTATATGGTTGCAAGTTTCAATGAGACTATGCGGGAAGCTAAGGAAGAAAGCGGTTTTACGAGGGGAGGAGTAAGGTTTTGACAAGAGAAGAGGCAGAGGACAGGGGAAGGTCCTACTATGATTGAAACACGAGACCATGAAGGAATACTACATAGGATGAAGCGACCCTACAATGACGAAGAGGACAGCCATACCTAGACTACACCTAGAACAATGGTAAGATAAAACTCCAGCAGCAAGGAACCCACGCCTCTACACACTACTCTAAATTCAGGAAGAAACACAAGTTCCACGTCGACTTTTTCGACGTGCCAGCAGCATTCTAGTGGTAGGTCAACATCTATAGGAAGAAGGCCCAGGATGGCGGGCCATGATACAAAATTACCTTTGTTTCATGGGAATGGGACTGGCAATCCCGAGCAATATTGGTTTCTATGCGAAGGAGTATGGACAGCCAGGGAAACTACTGATGATGATGTCAAGAAAGGCCAATTGGTGACTACTCTTTGAGGTCATGCGCTAGATTGGTACATGAAATTTATATAAGTTCCTATGGGGACACCTGCAAAAACATTGGATGAAGTCAGGAAGGGAATAATTGAATAATTCAGAAAAGCAAAATCTGAAGCACAATATATTACCGAGTTAAAAGAGATTAAGCATTTTCCTAATGAGACTTTTTGGTACTTTGATCAAAGATTTAAGACACTGATGGTGCGAGTCAGTTTCAATATGAGTGATGTTCAACATAAATAATGGTTTATTACGGATTTGGTACCTCATATATAGAAACCAATGATGCAGCAAAATATCGTGACGTAGAGCGAGGCTCTAGAAATCGTGATGAAGTTAGAAGATTCACCTATTGGAGAAAGTGTAGCTGGTATGAACCAAATTTAGGTGGAGCTGGTGAACTTGATGCTTCAGTTGCAAGATATTAAGAAAGGGAAAGATAATCATGAGGATATCTAGTGCACTCTGTGTCGTGCAGATGGGAACAGTAAGGATACTTTCCCTGACTTAAAAAATTATCTCTTATCTAGAGCACCAAACCCACTGAGTTGTGGAGGTGTGTCGTGGTGTCTCATATGTCAAGTATATGGGCATAGACATGAAGAATGTACCGACATGCAGAAGATAATCACAAATTCAGCAAGCTTATACTGCACTTTTTATCACTAGGTTGGGCATGAAGATAAGGACTGTCATGCTTATGACCTGCTCCAGAAAAGGATGCATGACTCATACTATGTGAAGGGTGAGGAGCATCATGCAGTACAGCAGCAGCCACAGGTGGTGAAACAACCACCTCAATCGCAGTATACATCGCCACCGCAGATGCAGTTCATACCATCGTAGCCGCAACCATATTTTTTTCCACAACCGCAGTTTTCACCACATTCATAGTACAATCAAGTTCCAATGACTCAGACGGAGCCGCAATATGTTCAAACAACAAGCTATGTCTAGCAGCAATCGAATCTCGCACCGCAGCAAATGGATCAGCCAAAATACCAACAACAAGGAGGATTCCGAGGAAGAGGATGAGGCTTTGGTAGAGGAGGAAGACGAGGTCGTGGATCTGTCCAGTGTTACAATTGTGGGGTATTTGGAAATTACCAAATATATTTCCCACACTTGTAGTGTTCATGTACATACTGTACTGCAATTTATCATACTGTCGAGAAATACCCACAGCTAATCACAAGATGGCAGGTCGAGAATGGTCCTTAGCTACAGAATCAGAACCAAAATCAGCTAAAAAACCAGAACCAGTTGCAGAACCAAGCCCAGAATCAAGTTCCACTTTAGACTTAGTCTGTGAATCAATTGATGAATCCTCTAGTGAACCATAATCCACTGTTGAAATAGAATTTTCTAATGAACCAGAACCAAGGGCCGATAGTCTCGACGATCTCAGCAGAACCCAGAACAGAGGAGGCTGACGTTACCATTGTCACCTGTGCAAGAGCCACAACAGGAGAAGATGATCCCTAACTGCTGGTACAATTGGTTGGGAAAAAGAAGGCACCACTTGATATTGCAACTAAAAGAGAGACATTCTTTGAAGCTCGAGATGCGATCAGGCGAAATCCTGGTAAGTCGCCTATTTATGAAATTCCCTCTGTGTTTGATTCTTCATTAGAGGAAGGACCATCACGGAAGCATGGTACCTTGCGACACTTATTTGAGAGTTTCTTATCGATGATGAGAGATCCTGATGTTATGGCTGAGATTGAAATTTTGTTGAACCACCTAGGTAAGGAGTGACAGGACTCCACAGTGAAATATTTACATAAGAAAAAGATGGGTAAGTGGATGCATATGAACATTCAGATTGGGGACTATGAGGTAGATTCAATCATCCTAGATCTAGGCTTTGATGTGAATATTTTTACAAAGCAGACATGGCATAAAATGGGGAAATTGACATTGGGTTGGTCCCCTATACAACTGCGATCGGGATAATTAAGCTAAAGTACAACCAATCAGACGCGTGTGGCACCTAGTTGTGGATGTTGAAGGCATGAATACCTACGTTGAATTTGATGTGATTGAAGTAGTCAAGGGTGGAGGTTCTTATCCTGCATTGTTGGGGATTAGATGGGCCAATTATAGTATGGAAATCGTTACCTTCAAAAAGCAGATGATGACATTTGAGAATCAAGATAACAGAGTCATCGCTCCTATGGATCCAACAAAAGGACGAAGATATATTTAACCTGTAAAAGACAAATATGTCAGTGGATGGGATCACGCTTACAATATTTTTGAATATTACATCCACCCCATTGCTGATGGAGAACTTGGTTGGCATAGTACTAGCTCTGTGTTTGCTGATTTCGACGATGTGCTATAAAACTGGCAAAATGGCATGCATGAGGTATCATTTAGTAAATGTGGTTTGATCATGCAGTTGTTGTGTTATGGCACGATTGAGTATTTTGAATTACCAGTTTATGAAGGGCTACCTAAGATTTCTGCATTTTTAATGGAGTTTGAAGAAAAATTCTCAGAACCGTAGCAATTTTTGGTGATGGAGGAAGCACTGGAGGCTACTCCAGCATGCTGGTGGGCGACTCATAAAAAGACAATTACTGGATGGGCGCAGTGTCAATGATTGATGCCAGTTTACTTTGGTGACATAGAAGTATATCACACTAGGAAGTATGATGGGAGAAATTACCCTAGGAGCCACTTCATGGAATGCCAAACATTGTGGGAATCACGACCGAGGGATGGATGGGTCCATGCATTTATTCACACCTTGGATGAAATGTCAAGGTCATGGTATATACCAGCATATTTGTGCAGAGAAATAACCTCTTGGGAAGAGCTTATGGTTTTCTTTGCGCATACATTTAGCTTTTCAAATTCTAATCCCAATGTCAACAATGCACTACAGATAATTTGGGATGTGGTATTACAAGTCGTGTCAGTCACATATCCCGCGGACCCCAATACGCATTGCCACATGTAGTCGATGATCGAATTCTACAATGTATCTAGCAAACCTAAGGATAATGATGAGCTACAGAATATCAATATTTTGGAGATGGAAGGGAGTAGGAATGTCGCAGCACCAGATATACCGATGGATCCTATGAATCAGCTACTGAGGATTAGAAAAGTTAACATTGGGATGGAGGAAAATCCAAAATTTGTAAGTGTTGGGAACTACTGGGAGGAAGAGACCATGGAAAATATCACGGATCTGCTGCATGAGTTTTAGGATCTCTTTCCTATGAAGTTCTCATAAATGAAGGGGATACTAGGTGATCTAGGAGAGATGAAGATATCCTTAAAGACAAATGAAAAGCCAGTAAGACAAAGGCCATATCGCCTGAATCCACGATACAAGGAAGGGGTTAAAGATGAGTTGGATAGGATGTTGGATGTTGGAATAATTGATCCAGTTGAAGAATCATAATGGATCAGTCCCATGGTGGTCCAATACAAGAAAACGAGTGAAGCCTAGATCTGTGTCGACTTAACAAAATTGAATGATGCCTGTATGCATGATCCATTTCCGACACCATTCACAGATGGAGTACTTGAGGGATTAGGCGATCAAGAGATGTACTCATTTATAGATGGATTTTTTGCTTATCATCAGATAAGAATTGCAAAGGAAGATCGACATAAAACAACATTTTTCATGAAATGGGGTTGTTTCCAATACACAATGATGCCATTTGGTTTGAAGAACGCACTTGTGATATTTTCTCGGGTTGTTGTCATTGTGTTCAAAGATTTCATTCAGAAGTTCTTACAAGTTTATATGGATGACTGGAGAGTGTATGGTCTAATAAAGGATCATTTAGCAAACCTGCGACTGATGCTGGAAAGATGTCAACAACATCTGACTGCGTTGAACTCCAAGAAGTGTATTTTCTACACACCATTTGGGATACTGTTGGGTCACACCGTGTGCAAGAAAGGATTATTGGTTGATCTGACGAAGATAGTGCTCATTTTGAGTTTACCGTCATTGAAAAATGTGAATATGC
The DNA here is from genome assembly GCA_001517045.1 of Pseudotsuga menziesii. Classification (NCBI taxonomy): domain Eukaryota; kingdom Viridiplantae; phylum Streptophyta; class Pinopsida; order Pinales; family Pinaceae; genus Pseudotsuga; species Pseudotsuga menziesii. Next base: position 1,070,291 of record LPNX010115144.1, read on the forward strand.
TTCAGGAGACACTGGGTACTATCGCAAATTCATTAGAGGATATGCTGTGATTACTGCCCCCATGGAGAAGCTATTGAATAAATATGTTGCATTTGTATGGAGCCTAGAATGTCAAGGAAGCTTCAAAACCCTGAAGTCCAAGGTGGCTTCAACACCAATACTCATGTTCCCAGACTGGAACAAGGAGTTCCATGTTCATGTCAATGCATCATACGTTGTGCTAGGAGTTGTGCTCGTGCAACCAGGGGAAGGAGATTTGTATCACCCTATCGGTTTCGCTAGTCAGAAGTAACCATTTGTTGAGAAAAACTATACGACCATAGAGAGAGAAGGCCTGGAGATGGTTTATGTGCTACAGACATTCAGGAATTACCTTTTAGGCAGTCACTTCAAGATGTTTACTGACCATTATGCTTTGAAATACTTGGTCAATAAGCCTGTGTTGGGGGGTAAGATATGCCGCTGGTTACTTCTCTTTCAGGAGTTTGATTTTGAAATAATTGTGAAGCTGAGTTGCTTGAATGTTGGCCCTGATCATTTATCCAGGATTGAGACAGGTGAAGAGAAAAAAAATATTGAAGAGGGACTGTCGGATGTGCAACTATTCAGATTTGATGTTGGAGATGATTATTATGATCAAATAATCTAGTTTTTGGAAATAGGGGTCGTGCCGAAAGATTTTTCAACTAGTCAAAAGAAGCAGTTAGTTGTCAAGGCCTTGGAATTCCAGTTGATTGTTGGGCAGTTATACAAGCTTCGACTAGATGAAATTTTGTGACATTGTGTCCTACCCCACGAGAAAGGAAAAATTTTAGCAGAAGCACATGCGGGAGTCACTGGGGGACACTATGGGAGATGGGCTAGTGCAATAAAGGTGCTTCACGTAGGGATATGGTGGCCCACTTTACACAATGATGTGACCGATTATGCATGTACATGTGATTTTTGTCAACGAATTGGAAAACCCTGGTGGCGGGATGAGATGTCGCTGGCACCCCAGGTAACCTTGCAACCTTTTGATAAATGGGTTGTGGATTTTGTGGGTCCAATCAACCCACCAGGGAAGAGAACTGGTGTGCAGTACATAATCACGACAACAAACTACTTGACGTGATGGGAAGAGGCTACACCAGTTGTGGATTGCACTGCTGCGACAACAATAAGATTTCTATTTGATAACATTGTGAAATGGTTTGGATGCCCAAGGATACTGATGAGTGACCAGGGTAGTCATTTCATCAACCGCACAGTAAGTGCACTAATGGAGGAATTACAGACACAACATAAGAAAAGTAGCCCATATCATCCACAAGCGAATGGGACGGTGGAAGTATTCAACAAGATACTGGAGCATGTGCTTACAAAGGTATGTAATGCTAAATGCAATGATTTGGATGTAAATATTACAGCCGTACTATGGGCATATCGCACCACTTGTAAAACATTGACGAGACATTCATCGTTTAAATTGGTATATGGGAAAGAGACAGTCATGCCTATGGAGTACATTGTTCTGAGTCTGCACATTGCAGCATCGACAGGCATAGATTATGAAGTAGCGCTAGAGGAGCACGTAGCGCAGTTGATACAACTTGAAGAAGATAATTTCATTGTGGGTTTCCATCAACACGTTGACAAGGACTAGTAGAAGACTTAGCATGATCGCCACATAAATAGCAAATAGTTTCAACAAGGATATTTGGTGCTGCTATATGAAAGAAAATTCATTAAGCATCTAGGTAAGTTACAGATGCACTCGTTAGGTCCATATCTTGTTAATTCTATTACTTCTGGGGGATCAGTTCAACTACAACAATTAGATGGAGCGATGCTTCCAAAACTAGTGAATGGTAGTCGACTAAAGCCCTATAGACACTACTTGAGGCCCTACGCAATGACAAAAAATAGAAATAGGAGAACTAGATAGCCATAGGGAGGGCGCACTAGAAGGAAGGGGTTACAGAAGCATAGATTCAATAGCACAGTTAGGGATCTCTGTCTCACCAATGATAGGGTCACAACATAGTAAAATCAACAATAAATGAAGAATAGTTAAGTTAATCGAATGGGGCCAGAACTTCACAAGTGGCTAGAAAGGATAGGATATATAGAAAGGATAGATAGAAAGAGGAAGTGGCTGTGCAAGAGGAAGTGGCTATGCATGAGGAAGTGTATGCACAAGAGGATGTGGTTGCGCAAGAGGAAGTGGCTGTGCTGCGCAAGAGGAAGTGGTTGCGCAAGAGGAAGAATCAGTAGCATCGTTAGGAAGATAGACCTTGACAACCACAAGACAGTGACCAAATGTCACATCAATACTCAATGATGACCGTTAAACCAAGTAAATGATGGCACTTTTCGACATCACATCTAATGATAGTAGATCCAAGCAGTGTGTTGGAAGAATCGATGATGTATTCAGATCATGAATGAATGATTTCATCATAATGAAGAACCCGATATGAGAATGATGACATGTGAGTCGAGTTGTTTTTATAAGCCAAATCCCTCTCGATGAGAGGACACCATTGAGCGAAGTTGAACTATGATAAGTTGTAGAAGTGATCAGAAAGAGTTGTTGAGGGAAGCTCCACTGAGTAAGGTAGTGGTAGATGGACAAAAAAAATTCAGCGATCGGTATTTGTGGATAGAGGAGCAAGTAGATTCTATGCAACAAGAGGTTTTTGAAGTGTGCCGAGTTGAGAAGAAATTGACCATGAAAAAGGTAGTTGTAGTGAATGGCACGGTTCGACAAGTTCCAGGCGATCAACACACAACTATCTGTGAGCAGTTTTGGCCCTCCAAGGTTTCCAAGTACATCATGTCCAATTGACGTGGCTCGAGGATGAGCCATAAGACTGTGTTGGGGGCCTGCTGGAAAGGGGTTGAGGATTAGTGAGTTGCGCAACATCGCGGATGCTGAACAAGCTCATAAAACGCCGCGCAAGACAAAGTTAGCGTGCAAGGAGGAAGATAGACTACTTTTGAGTATTTTTGTGCCATGTTTTGTATTTTTTACCATATTTTGTGGATATTGGTAATTAGTTGGTAGAATCAGTTAGGAGTTGGTTAGAATTGGACCATGAATGTAAAGGCGCAATCCTATAAATAGAAGAATAATTATGAATGTAAGGGGCATCGTTTATGGGATCTATCTTGGCACCCTTTGCTATGATTCATGTTCATCATAGATATTCCGAGTCTGAGAATTGATTTTTTGTCTATTTTGGATCTGTGATTTCTTGCGCAGAAGTAATATGAAGAGACGAGGGTTGATCTAAAATATTGTTATATTTTTCCTCTTTCTATCTTTTATTTTTGTTTCTGCAATGCAATGATGAATATGTGTGACATGGATCTATGAAGCAATGTTTACTACTTCTGAATGATGTTATCTTCTTAGATATGTTGTGCGATAGTATGTTCAATTCTGTTATATGATGTGATTATTTTTGCTAGGAATGAATGATGCGATCTGTTGAAGAGTGATGACAAATTATTCTATAAATGACAAAAAAACTGGTAAGATCTGATAAATAAGTTGATAAATTGTCGATGCCCATATTCCTCTTCTGTTCGATGAAAACTTGGTTTCGTTAACCCTCCTTTGAACATCTCAAGCGAGACTACATCTGCTTCGTAGGTGTTGTTGGACAGGGTAAAACCTGTCTAGGTCGGTGCTCAGGGAGGTCGTGGCGAGTCGAGTGTTGACATAGTGGGAACCCCTGTTGATTGGGTTTTGTTGGTGAGGCTTATGCCAACACTACCCTATAATATTTTGTTTGGTCTAGCTTCCATGTTGAAAATACCAAGTATACCTACGAACTAAGCAATGGATTGTAGCTACACTGAGAGGGTCATGTCTTTTAAATATCATCTCCAAAGGGACAAGGAACTAAAGATTATCCTTCTATTTTAGTTGAATTAGCATTACATGTTCCATGTGATCTTATGTATAATGGTAAAGTAGGCAAATGAGTAATCTTATACCTTGGTAGAAAAGCTCAAAGTCCATGTAAATTTGTTTGGTAGGAAATCTCTTAAATTATGGTATTGTTTGGGATGGACTTAGTAGGAGATAATGAGGGATCTAAAACCTATAAAATTTGATATTTATATAACCTTCAAAGCAGGATATTTTTCCTTAGAAATGGCACTTACTTCTGTTGGAATAATCAAAACCAATCCCAAGACTTAGGATAAAATAATTAATCTTTTTTAGTAATTCCTAGGCCCTACACTAGCTAGTTTGCACCCAATTCCATTTTTGAGGTCAAAATTGCCAAACTGAATCATGGAGTCAGTTAGAAATATCTTGGATAAGATTCTTCCAACCCACAGACTTCCTGGAATAGAAACTGCACATTACTTCCTTATCCAGAGTTTCCAGTTATTTCTGCATTTTTAAGGCAAAAGATAAAGCTAGTTTTAAGGTAGAATCCCTTGTTTTTTGCACCAACTCACCTCCCTTATTATCCTCATCTAGATGAATGATAAATTAAAATTTCCATCACTTTTTATCTTTACACACTCATTCAGAAAATTCGTGAGCATCTTGACTGACTTGGAAAGTGTTTATGCACTTATGGGGGATTTTGACTAGTTTAGTAAGCCTTCTTTTGTATTGATTCGAATAGAAACCTTATGATTTTGAATTCTTGGATTATGTACTGTATGAGAAGCCTAAATATATTTAATTATGGCTGGTGTAAATTAATATAATCAATAGTTTGTGGATTATCACAAATTCGTCTCCTTTTTGAGTGTTTCTTGCATATTTTCAAGCAATTTTGTGAGTTCAATTGTTCTAACCTTGGGCTAAATTTATACTTGGTATCAAATCCTAATTAGTAGCTCTATTTTTATCCTCCTCTTCAATTTTATTTTGCAGGGTCAAAATCACTCGTTGGGAACACAGACTATCTTCTCAAAGGGCGTAGTTGCTGAACAATGGATCAATCTCAACCAATCATCTTGACTCCATTCAATTACTTCGAATGGAAGTAAAGGATGGAGATTCCAGTTAGAATATATTAAACACACTCATAACTTAGGATAAATTATTTAATCATTATTTGATTAAATTCCTACCCATTAGCTAATTAGTTGGAATCCACTTGCACCTTAAAGTCAACACATGCCATCTATACCCCAGGAATGGTTTATTTTTGATTCTGGGTTGATCTTGACCACTTTATGGACATCCAGAATTAGTAACTGTGCTTTCTTGTAGATTCTTCCTTATTCTTCTTATATCTCGCTTTTCTGTGGATAAGGTAAAGCTAGTTAACTAGGTAGCTAGTATCTTTTGTTGTTGACCCATCCTCCATGATATTCTCTCCATTTTCCAGGATTAGCATGTTTATCCATCACTCTTGAAAACTAACTCATGCATTTTCTAATTTACAAGGTCTTTGACTTATTTGGGAAGTGCTTTAGCCTCCTATGGGGTTTTATCATATTTGGTAAGTCTACCTTTATGAGCTTTATGAGTTGTCTCCATACAACTCAATTTTACCTATGATGGGTGTACTATTTATGTACACTATTATTCATCATTAATTAATGGAAGGATACACTCCAATATTCATCACTTCATTCATGTGATTCAGTCTCTTTTCTTCTCTCTAATTTTCTTGTGTATGCTTGTGAGAATTATCTTAGTAGCAAGATCTATTTCCTGTGCTTCTTCTTAGCATCTTTTCTCATAGCATTGGATCTATTATTTCTACATGGTATCATAGTGCAAGGTTTATCAAGTTATACAAAGTTGAGGAGCTATCTTTTCTCTCCAGCAAAGCGCATCCAGTCTCATATTCCTCTTTGAAGAAGAGCTTGTTTAGCTTACAAGATTTTCTCCTTGTTTTTTTTTGCAGGTTGCAAAGAGTTTATGCTTGAGTGCATCAACTCATAAATATGGATTCTTCCTCAGCTATAATTCTTACTCTGTTCAACTACCATGAATGGAAATCCATAATTGGCATTCTATTCCATAGTAAAGGACTATACAGAGTTAAAATAGCTTTGGAGAATCATCCCAATGCTGTGATTGAGAAAGCTAAGTGGCACAATAGGTTGGATGAAGCCTATGGATTGATTTGCCTCTCTATTTATCCTAATCTAATATTTCATCTAGATGGTTTAACCACTCCAAACCAAGTGTGGACTCAATTGGAGTCTCTCTTTGGAGTTAAAGATGAGCTAAGAGCGCATCAATTGGAGATTGAGTTATTCTCACTGAGTCCAAGCATTTTAGATCCTATTGAGGGTTTCTTCACCAATTTCAAGTCACTTATTCTAATGCTCAAGAAATGTGGGATTGAGAAGGAAGATGATCAATTAAAACTTTCCATTCTTTCTAAATTGGGTCATGATTACTCAGTTTTTGTGTCTACTTTTCATGCTACTAGGCTTGTTGTTCCTAAGTGGAAAATGCCTTCTTTAAATACTTTTATTGATTGACTAACAAAGGAGCAAGATAAATTGATAGATATGGGTGTCCTTAATTCTTCAAAGGGAAAGGATCATGCTCTCATGGTTCAAGGAAGTAATAACATTAAATAAAAAGAGAATCAAATTGTGAAGAAGCCAAAGTTAGAAATTGAAGATGAAATTTCGAAGCCTACTGATGAAGATTCAATAAAGAAGGGTAAGAAGAAAGGGAGAAAATACAAGTATTCTTATTGCAGAAATGGATTTCATTCAGAGAATAAGTGTTCCAATAATAATATTGAAATAATGTGTCAACTTCTTGAGAATCACAAGATCGAAGTTCCAGATGAGCTAGAGAATCCTGGTGATTCCTCAGAACACTGTCATAGTGCGCAGGTCCAATGTGATATAAATTATGCTTTGAGTGCCATAGTTAAATCCTTTTATCATGTATCTCATATATATTTAGTTTCTTATATATCAGAATCATAAATATCAGATGCTTTCATTGATAATCCTCCTATCAATCTACTAGATTCATCTCCAAAAAATTGTGATTTTTCACTAGATACTGACTTGTCTTTGAGAATATCTTCTTCATTTCATTCACAAGATTATATATATGATTTAAAATATTGTTTGCAGGATGATATGCATGGAATTACACAAATCATGCCACCATCCATACCATATACCATACCTCTGAATAATCCTAAGACTATACAAATCCCAAGTTCACTAGTTGATTCATCATTGGTCTCTTATGCAATGTTACTTATCTTACATGGTTTGAAGTTTTTCCTATATTTTAGTGGTTGGTTATCCATGACATTAGTAATATTTGGAATGATATTAAACATGTTTGGATCTGTTCTAAACACTTATGGTTCATATCTCTATTCCATCCATCTTTTAGATTGTTCCACCTATCTGTTTTCCCCAGTTGCTCATAGTTTTCCTAGTCTAGTCCTATATATCCTCATGGTTCATTGAAGCATTTGTATTTTCTGTCCCATATGCTAATGTTTCTGATATATCATAGTTTTATCATCCTCATATCATATCTGGGAAGGTTCTACATCATATTGGAATAATGACATGTGATTCACATCACAATTTTGCAGCTATTCAGGGAATTGAGTGTGTAATAAATTGTCATAATTTTTGTACTCTTTGGGAAGGAGTATGCAAATATATATTTTCCATTTCAGACTATGTTTGTGTATCAGAGTTTTACAGCATAAATAATCATTCATATAATGTTCCTAATTCATTAGTTGATGTGATACAAGGAGTCTCTCCTCTTCCTTCTTACAAGTTCTACACTTTAGAGCATGATCATGCAGTTCATGATTTCTTCATCAAGTCTTCCATCCAGAAAAAGTTCATTCATCTCATTCAAGTGAATATAAAGATATTTTGAAGACATAAAATTTCAAATTATGTGCCTTTTCCTTTCTTTAGGGAGGAATTTCCCCATGTGGTTTTGCCTCTTTCCTCATATTTTTGGACATGAATAATTGTTAAAGGGTGACCATAGCCTTGTTGTTGGGCCTTATATGCATCCATATGCATCTATATTTTTTGACATACCATCATAAATTCAGACTTAAAGGGGGGTGTTGGATGCATTCCTACCTACTAGCTAATTAGTTGGAATCCACTTGCACCTTAAAGTCAACACATGCCATCTATACCCCAGGAATGCTTTATTTCCGATTCTGAGTTGATGTTGACCACTTTATGGACATCCAAAATTAATAACTATGCTTTCTTGCAGATTCTTCCTTATTCTGCTTTTATCCTACTTTTATTTTTATTTTATATATTTTTTCCAACCCATCCTCTATGATTTTCTCTCCATTTTCCAGGATTAGCATGTTTATCCATCACTCTTGACAACTTACTCATGATTTTTATAATTTGTGAGGTCCTTGACTAATTTGGGAAGTGCTTTAGCCACCTATGGGGTTTTATAATATTTGGTAAGTATACCTTTATGAGCTTTATGAGTTGTATCCATACAAATTAATTTTACCTATGAGGGATGTACTATTTATGTACACTATTTTTCATCATTAATTAATGGAAGGATACACTCCAATATTCATCTCTTCATTCATGTGATTCAGTCTCTTTACTTCTCTCTATTTTTTTTGTGTATGCTTGTGAGAATTATCTTAGTAGCAAGATCTATTTCCTATGCTTCTTCTTAGCATATTTTCTCATATAATTGGATCTATTATTTCTACAATTTTGATGAGGAGTAAAGGCCTCTTTAGAGTGACCATGGAAAATGAAGTTGAGCCTAATACAACAATAGAGAAGATCAAATGGAATAATAGGAGAGACGAGGTGTATGGTCTCTTATGTCTTAGTATTTCCAGAGACCTTCTATTTCATCTTGATGGTATTACATCACCGAATGAAGTATGGGAGAAACTTCAAGCCTTGTTTGGGAAGAGAGATAAGATGAGAGGTTACCAACTAGAGAATGAGCTGATAGCATTGATTCCAAGCAACTTTGAATCCTTGCAAGTATACTTCTCAAAATTCAAATCACTTGTTTTACAGCTAAAGCAGTTTCACATTTACAAAGAATATGAACAACCAATCTTGGCCATATTTTTGAATATTGGCCCTGATTACTTATTATTTGTTTTGAACTTCCATCCCTCCAAGTTAACAACTCAAAATTGGAAGATGCCTTCACTAGAATATTTTATGGAATCCTTGACTCAGAAGCAAGAAAAATTGATCTTGATGGGCACCATGAAAGCTTCCAAAGATAAATATTTGGTTGTTAGAGATTGCAAGATGAATTCCAAATATAATAACAAGGCTAATAAGCCTCCAAATAAAAAATGAGACAAGTCCAAGTCTCAAGAGGAGTCCTCAAACTCCAAGAAGAAGAATTTTCAGAAGAAGAAAGGTAAAGGTGAAGGTAGAATTGCACATATTGTGGTAAGGGATTTCATCCTGAGAGATATTGCATGAAGAATAAGATAGATATGTTGACTCAACTCTTGGAAAAGAACAAAATCTCCCTCCCTGGTGGCGCAAGAAAGAAGGAAGGAGGATCCAATTTCGAAGACCGAGAGAGAGTACATGCCTTGGTTGCAAGAACTCATGTAATATCTCATTCCTTTATCATTGATTCTGGAGCTTCTAGGAACATGTTTTTAACAAAGGAATCCTTCTCATCTCTTGATGATTCAAATGGCCCTAATATTTTGCTAGGAGAGAACTCAGAAACTAAAAGTAAGGGTAAAGGTAGCATTCATTTTTTCCATGGTTCCTTCAATAATGTTTTGTATGTCCTAGGTCTTGCTGCTAATCTCTTGTGAGTATACCAGATGATCCACACTGGGTCTCCTAGGAAGTTTTTTTTGTCTCCCAATGAAGTTTAAATCTCTGATATTTCTAATGGTAGAGTCATTGCTAAAGGTTTTTTGGATCATAGTTCAAAATTCTATAGGTTCTCACACTTCATACCATTCACTAACCCCTCTTCTCTCCTCACCCATGCCAATGAAGTAAGAAAAATTTGGCATGATAGGTTTGGTCATCTACACTATAAATACCTTTCTGATTTGTGTGAAAAATATCTGGTGTTAGTATTTCCAAAGATAAAGTTTTCCAGAGGAGTCTGTCAGGGTTTCATTCTAGGAAAACATCCAGAGCATAAGTATGAGAGAATTAGTCATGAGAGAACCTCAACACCTCTTGAGATTATCCACAATGACATTATTTGTCCCTTTCCTCATATGTCCATGATTCAATCCAAGTATGTCCTTACCTTCATAGATGATTTTTCCACATATTGTTGGGTTTACTTCCTTAAGGCTCAAGTCTAAAGTTTTTTACCACTTCAAGGTTTTTAAGGCCTTAGTTGAGAACCAGTCTAGGAGGAAAATCAAGATCCTTAGATCTGATAATGGTGGTGAATATGTCAAGTTTGAGCTCATTAATTATTTTGAATATGTAGGTATTAGTATGAAGCACTCTATTCCCTACACACCTCAACAGAATAGTGTGGCTGAGAGGAAGAATAAAATCCTCAAGGATATGGCTACTTATATGTTGGAGTATAATACTTTTCCACCAAAGTTTTGGGTTTAAACTATAAATTGTGCATCCTACATCCAAAATAGGGTGCCTCACAAGCATGTTGATGGAGTTACTCCTTTTGAAGCTCAGATTTGACACAAAGCAGATGTGTCTCATTTCAGTATTTTTGGCTCAAGAGCATGGGATAGAATTCCACTAGATAAAAGGAGGGCTTTGGAACGTCAAATCCAAGATTACCTATTTGTTGGGTATTATGAATATTCAAAAGGGTACAATATTATCAACATGAGCACTCAAAAATCCTTCAATATTTTTCAGTTTGAATAAGAGCCTATGGTAGCAACAGAAATTGGAGAGTCCTCCTCACCTCCTCCACCTTTGGTTGTAAGTGAAGGAACTAATGAAATTTATAATTATGATATGTCTAATGATTATTATTTAATTTCATATTCAAACAGACCCATAAGGGAAAAGTGGGAATCAAACACCATCCAAGAAGTTGGGGAACTAGATAGGAATCCTAGAGATTCTAGGACGACTAGATATCAATTCAGGAGTGCCCTTTGTGTCAAGGAACCTTTATTTACTGATAAGTGTTTTCTAATGGTTGAATCTGATCCACAGACATATGAATATTCATGTGAAGACCCAATATGGAAAAAAACCATGAAGGAGGAATTTCATTCGCTCCAAAAGAATGACACATGGGATCTAGTCATTCTTCCCCTAAGGATAAATTTAGTCAAGTGTAAGTGGGTTTTAAAAACTAAATTTTCTTCTGATGGTTATCCTCTAAAATTTAAGGCAAGTTTATTTTCCAATGGATTCTCTCAATTCCAAGGCATTGACTACAATGAGACCTTTGCACCAGTTGCAAAGATGGACTCCATAAGACAAGTTTTGGCCATTGCAACTTCCAAGCAGTGGGAAGTACATCACATGGATGTAAAGAGTGTTTTATTACATGGTGATATGAAGGAATAAATATGTATGCATCAGCCATCATTTTTTGTGACCAATCCATCTCTTGTGTGTAGGTTGAAGAAATCATTGTATGGGATAAAATAAGCTCCTAGAGCTTGGTATGCCAAGATTGATCGATTTTTCTATCACTAAACTATTGTAGATGAAATTCTGATACAAATGTATATTTTTGAAGATGATTCATGGTTGTTTAATTTATAATTTGATTGTATGTGGATGACCTTCTGATCATAGGAAATTCCAAAGAATAAATTCCCTCCTTGACGGATGCAATAAATCATGCCTTCTCTATGACTAATTTGGGATTGTTAAGACAATTTTTAGGGATTGAGATTTCTCAATCATAGATTGGAATCAAGGTAAATTACTCTAGGTATGATTAATATCTACTAAATAAGTTAATAATGAAGGATTTCAATCCAAGAAAGACTCCTTTCCTTTCAGGAGTGAATCTTGAAGAAGCTCAATCAACTTCATTAGAAAACAAGACCTAGTATAGGAAACTTGTTGGTTGTCTTCTTTATTTGACTCTTAATCGACCTAATATATATTATACAGTGAGTGTGGCTTCCATACACATGGATCAACCTCATGAAATCCATTTGAGGGAAGCAAAAAGAATCCTAAACTTTGTACAAGTAACAAAAACTCATGGGATTCACTATGTTGCACAATATAGCCTAGAGTTAGTTTGTTTTACTGACTTCGATTGGGTAGGTGATAAAATTGATAGGAAATAAATTTCTAGATATGTTTTATGCTTGTATATGGACCAAATAGTTGGTAAAGTAAGAAACAAAGTGAAATTGGACTTTAATCTATAGAGCCAGAATACAGAGGAGATGTGAATGCAACTACTCAATGTTTGTGGTTGCAGGGAATACTTGGAGAGTTTGGGAATGAGTCAGAGACTTCTACATTCATATATTGTGAACACTATAATACTATTCAAATCTCACCTGATACAATACTGATGAAATAAAACAAACACATCGAGATCCATATGCACTACATCAGAGGACTTGTGCATGATGGGGTCATTGATCTGCAATATTGCGCATCATCTGAGCAAGTTGCAGACATCTTCACCAAAGTATTTTCAAAAAAAAAGTTCATAAATATTAAGGTTTTACTTGGTATATATTTTCATGTGGTGAATATATATTAAATACCATATTTCATACAATTTTGTTCATGTCCATGTTTGAGGGAGGATTTTCCCACTTGTGGTTTTGCCTCTTTCCTTGATTTGTATGGACAAGCAGTATGTAAAGGGTGACCAAGACTTGTTTCTAGGCCCTATATCTCTGATATTTTACTTAAATTTAGGCTTAAGAGGGGGTGTTGGAATAATCAAAACCCATCCCAAGAATTAGGATAAAATAATTAATCTTTTTTATTAATTCCTAGGTCCTACACTATAGTAGTTTGCTGTAACACCCCGGTTTTGACCCCGTTGCATTAGATGAATATGATGTATATATTGTAAATGATCATGGTGTGGAGCTAAAGGCCAAGGCCCCACCATTGATTGGTTATGCTATGTTTCGGATTTAAATTGTCACCGATGGTATATTGGGGCATGCGGCATACATATTGAGTTTTGTCATCATGTAAATATGCATCTTTAATTAAATAATCCAACCACATATATTCACGGCAACTAAATTGAGAAGGGGGCATGATTTTCATAAGGATAAGGGTGGGGGGAATTGTTAAACCATGAACCAATGGAGAAAAAAAAGCCATGTATCATCTTTCTTTGTTTTATCCAACCACCACCATTAACAAACTGTTGTTGTTAGTTGGGGCAGTTATGGCTGGGAGTGGAGGGTGGCAGGACTGTCAGTCCTTTCCCACACGCACAATCCACCTGCGAATGGAACCTCATGATGGGCAGAAGAATGACTATGCCCCTCATTTTCACTCTCTCTGCTACTACATCATTCTTTCCCTTGTCTGTTCACCCTCACACAGGGATAGTAGTCTGCTCATTCTCATGCATAGGCATCTTTTCTGTCTGACCTCATGCAGCCAGGAGGGAGAAGCGGTTCGGATGTCATTCATGTTCCTGTAGAGTGGTATTTAGCATGTTTTCCATCCGAATTCCGGAGGTCTGATGTCGATTTCCCTCACGCACAGGTTGGAAGTCTGTATTTTCTTCCCCATTGCAGCCTATGTAAGTATTTTTCGATTGCTTCATTACCCAGGATGGACTGTTGTTTTTCCCCATGTTGTGATCTGTGTTACTGATACATTTTGGGACTATTGTAATTCGATTGGAGTCGTTTTGGCCATGATATGGCCAAGAACGAATCGAGAGTCATTTTCCCTGTTTAAGCTATAGCTATTGATTGATTGCATGTGTGCAATGGTTGGTATTCGGATTGTGCTTGGAGCAGGGATGGGGGCTTGGGTTGCTTGATAAACCTAGTGTGTTTGGAAACCACACAGACAGAGCTAGAGGGCTAGATTCCTTCTCCAGGACCCATGAATAGCACTGGAAGGGAAGTCAGGGCCTAAGGGACTGTGTAGCAGAGAAGGGACTGATTCCTTGTATTGGGTGTGTGTGGGTGTCTTAGAATTCAGGCTAGTTTTGGTGTAGGTGTTCCTAGATTTGTAATGGGCTCACCAGCTTAGAATTTATCCTTTCCGAACTCCTGGATGGCTTGATAAACCCAACTGTGTTGGCTTGGCTGTGTTTTGTGTATCCTTGGCTATGTGTAAGCCTGCTTGTTCCTTATTCCTTGGGGAATCATGCCCAGCTCGAGGGTGGCAGCATTGCTGAGAGATTTAGGATCATGCTAGCCTATGGTTGGGTGGAATGTTGCAGCGACGTAGCTCGTTGCAAAACGATTGCTTAATAAGATAAGTAATCTTGTATATTTTACTTCGGCACTCATATTTACTGTTAATGAATGTGATGAACATGTTGAATGCTTGTTTGAACGCATTTTTGCTTCCGCTATGTATGATAAATAATAATGTATCAGTGTATGTTCTACTTCAATGCATTTTTTTTTAGTATTTTATGAAGGCACATGTTCATGGGGCTGTTTTCCCAGATGGTTAAGGCCATGGTAGCGTCCTCTTCGCCGGTCGAAGGGTCGGGGATGCCACATTTGCAGCCAATTCCATTTATGAGGTCAAACTTGCCAAAAATGACTCATGGATCTAGTTATAAATATCCTAGATAAGATTCTACCAACCCATAGAATTCCCAAAATAGAAACTATGCATTACTTCCTTATCCAGAGTTTCCATCTTTTTCTGCAATTTTAAGACAAAAGCTAAAGCTAGTTTTAGGGTAGACTGCCTTGTTTTTTTGCACCAAATCACGTACATTTTTTCCTTCATCTAAAATAATGATAAATTCAAATTTCCATCACTTATGATATGTACATACCCATTCAGAAAATTTGTGAGAATCTTGACTAATTTGGAAAGTGTTTTATGCACCTATGGCGGATTTTGAATAGTTTAGTAAGCATGCTTTTGTATTGATTCAAATAGAAACCTCATGCTTTCGAATCCTTGGAGAATCTACTGTATGAGAAACCTAAATCTCTTTAATTATGGATGGTGTAAATTAATATCATCAACAATTTGTGCATTATCACATATTCAACCTCCTTCTAGAGTGTTTCTTGTCTATTTTCAAGCAATTTTGTGAGTTCAATTTTTTTAAGCTTGCGATAAATTTCCACAAATTCATAGTGATGGAAAAAATTATTAACCATTTGAATACCTTTCTCACCTTTATTAAATGATAACTTGATGTTATTAACGATTCTTTCAATTGAATAACATAATCTCCCTTGTATAATATGCTTATTAGTGCTACCATGTATCTATATAGGAATTTGAGGAAAGTAGTTGGATAAATTCCCTTTGAATTTGACTAAATGCCTTATATTTTATACATTTCCTTCTTAGAATCTCATGGTAGTTTATATTTATGGAAAAGTGTGCCACCCACTCATATATCATTCTTGTTGTTTTATTTAGGAAGGTTCTAGTAAATACCCAACCACATTGAACCACCTCATCTCTTGCCATAAGGGTTGGTATATCAACCACCTTATTGAAGCAAGCCCTTATAATGTTCTCGTATAGTATTACATATTTGTATCATTCTTATAGGTATAAGGATGACTATGGTTTCTCCTCTTTGAAAATGTAGTAGATTATTTCTCCTCCATGTGGGTTTTCCCATAGCACCATATTGCATTCATTATCTCCATAAATTTCCCTGGAGACTTTGTAAAAAATTAATTCTATTGATGTACTTTCATCTTCCTTGTAAAATTCTGATTTATAGTAGGATCTAGAATCTAAAAGAGTCCTAACAATGAAATAATTTGACAATGCACAAGCAAAACAATGAAAGGAGAAACAAATTACACCAATGAATGATGTCAATAATTGAAGTTTCTATTACATTCCAACATGTAAACATGTGTGGATAATCATTATATTACATTAGGAGAAAAGCATTAGCCTTTGGAGGAAGTCAGAGGACTACAAGTGGCAATCTTACATTGGACCTAAAAACCCCCCTAAGTGGACCAATAGGATCCCAAATCACCTCAAAATGTCATGAATGGCTCATGTGAATGTTGGGATGGAATGGGTGGTCGTGACATGAAGGTGTTCTTGGCATGGTGGATGTTGGGGAAAAACATTAAACAAATTATAACATATATCCAATGATTTAATTGTCAACCCGGAGAGAGCGTAGACTTGTGAGGTACAAACAAAATATATGTAAAGGCAAAGTATTGTTAACTTATTTTACAACTAAAATTGAATTAATCTTGCAAAATCAAAAATTGACATGAAATGAAATCTAAAACATGAAATTGCATGAAATAAACTGATATAAAGCAATCAACATTTAACTTGTGAGCTCACATAAAATCAACACAACTAATTCATAAACAAGACATCAAAATATGGAGAGATCAAAATATCTATTCTAAAACATGAAATCTATTACAACAAGATCAAATCCATGACTATCTCAAAATATCTAAACTATTCCCTACTTCCAAAGAACTAGACAGATCTCTAACAAAATGAGGAGAGAGTCTTCTTATTTATACATGAATTCAAGATAACTAATCATAATTATAGATCCACTATTCTCTCAACTTATCCCTTCAAATCCTCCAACAAATATTGGATGAGATATTCTCTCCACATTTCCATGATCTTCTCCTTGAAATTAGCCCACATATTGAAGATGAAATTTAAATTTGAAGCTAGGTGGTTACTTTTGAGCTTGTTAAAGTCTTCAAATACACCTGTAATCATCACCAAAATCATCCAACTTTAAGGTATAGTGAAAATACATTAATTTTTTTAATATTTAACCACAACTTCACTCAAAATAGTCAAAAATAAATTATTTCAAAAATGGTAGTATAAACTCATATGTATTGTCAAAGTGGTGGATATTAACGGTTTTATAGAAGGATAAACTAGGAATAAGGTGGCAAATGGTATATGAGAGATGAATAAAATTTGGTATTTTTGTGACTCAACATTCCCCCCAACTGAATGTGTTGAATGTCCTCATGAAACTGTACATAAGCTTTTTGGCTTTGCATGATGATGTTTGTAACAGTAAATCATTCCATGATGTGAAATGCATAAGTAGCAGCTGATTTTTATTTTCTTTTTTTTTAACATATATTTATGGTTAGTTCTTGTGTGACAACCATAACAAATGTTGGTTCTTGTGTTAACAACATTCATTTCTTTTACTTGTATTTTTTTGCTGCAATACATAGGATTTAAAAATATACACGCATTAGAAATGATAAGCTATCAATGTTCATTGGAAAACATTGTCTTCATGTTATGAGTTATGCAAATTGTAATAAAGTGTATGTTTGAAGAGACATGTTGGTTAATGGTGAATACGATGACAGAAAGCATGGAATCACATGGTAATGAATATACCCCACCCCCCACCAACTAAAGATGTCTTAGGTTCATAAAAATGAGTAAGGTAATGTAACATGGTGAGGGAATTTTCCAAATTCATTCATTTTCTATCATTTAAGGAATTACATGGTTAAAGATTAGAAAACAACATACCTCCACTTACCCAAAAAGTTGATGAACTATGCAATAGGAATGTGGCTGCTGCTGGATCATAGAATGTGAAGTGAAGGAATCTGAACTGCTTGGTTGTATGAATGAAGGTTGAAAGTAGAACTGTGGTACTCTCATATGGCTGAAGTATGCTGCTGTAAAAATGCTGATAGATTCATGCAAAGTATATAGTATTCACTTGCTACAAAACCCAATGGTACAATTCTTACCATGCGAATGAATGTGTTGATGTCAAACATGGAAAGAAGTCATTGGATTACCGACCATTGATGAATGTCGTTAACCAATGCAAGACAATCTCACCATTGATGTCAATGAGTGCCAAGGTACCTAAGTACATCATGCAAAGTGTGAATAAATGAGCAGATGTTGAGCCACTTGCAAGATCTAACGATCAAGAGACATTGATGTATTCCCATGACTGTCAGCGAGAGAAATTTCCATGAAGGCATGCAAACCTCAAGGTACTAAAAATGAACTCTAGTCTCTATCCCAGATAATATGCTGAAGTAGATGGGGAAATACTTGTTGAAAGGTGTGCCTTAAGGAATCCCACATCAGTCAACACGAGTTGTACATAATGAGTGGTAGGACTATAAATGAAAGATATGAGGGTCAACATTTTTTATGGTAGGGATAACAAAGCAATGTAGTCATGGAAAGGAAGCTGAATGGTATTATTCAGAAGGAAAAAGATAAACTAAAAATGAGAAAAATGTGTGCGACTCAGAAAGGTAGACATGGAGGAAGTTATGATGTAGAAAGCAGTAAAAACGTAGACTCTAACATGGATGACGAATAAGCTTGGAAGGAAAAAGGGTAAGTAATCATGACATGGCGTAATTGGTTTCTAAAAGGCTACTTTGTGGTAGCAAAATGTCATGACATACATAGTGGAAACTTAACTTCTTCAAGCTTTTAATGGAACATTTTTTTGAAATTTTCTCCGATTCTGGAAATTCCATTTGTTCGTCTTTGAACCTACAAAAAGGTTAGCATTTTCCTGCAACCAACTTGTGAGAGCATTGAAAATACATGAAAACACGTGCTGGGAGCATGGATGGGGGCTTGGGTTGCTTGATAAACCTGGTGTGTTTGGAAACCACATAGACAGAGCTAGAGGCCTGGCTTTCTTCTCCACTACCCCTGAATACCACTGGAAGGGAAGTCAGGGCCTGAGGGATTGTGTAGCAGAGAAGGGACTGATTCCTTGTGTTGGGTGTGTGTGGGTGTCTTAGAAGTCAAGCTAGTTCTGGTGTAGGTGTTCCTAACTCTATAATGGGCTCACCAGCTTAGCATTTAGCCTTTCCCGACTCCTGGCTGGCTTGATAAACCCAACTGTGTTGGCTTGGCTGTGTTTTTTGTATCCTTGGCTATGTGTAAGCCTGCTTGTTTCTTATTCCTTGGGGAATCCTACCCAGCTCAGGGGTGGCAGCATTGTTGAGAGATTTAGGAGCATGCTAGCCTATGGTTGGGTGGAACATTGCAGCGACATAGCTGGTTGAGGAACGAGTTCTTCATAAGATAAGTAATCTTGTCTATTTTACTTTGGCACTCATATTTATTGTTAATGAATGTGATGAACATGTTGAATGCTTTTTTGAACGCATGTTTGCTTCCGTTGTGTATGATAAATAATTATGTATCAGTGTATGTTCTACTTCAATGCATTTGTTTTCAATATTTTATGAAGGCACATGTTCATGGGGCTGTTTTCCCGGATGGTTAAGGCCATGGTAGCGTCCTCTTTGCCGGTCGGAGGGTCGGGGATGCTATATTGTGGTATCAAAGCTCATGTTGTAGCATGGGCCTGAATGAGCCATAAAAGACCATTTAGTAGTGCCATGTTGCCTTCTACCTAGGAGAAATCAGTGAATGACTGGAAAATTCACAAAAATTGTCTAAGTGTTTGAACTGTCGGTTCATCGGAACACTTAGTGGGAAGGACTTTCAATGTAGCGGAGAGCTAGGTTGAAGCACACCCGACGGAGGGCAGTTGCAAGAAAATTGCAAAAAAAATTCTAAGTTTTCGTCGGCCATCGGCAGAACTTAGGGGATGCGGAAGCCATAGTTTTAGTGAAGATCAGTTGAAGACCGTCGAAACACTGACTCGATGTAGTGGAAGGAACACCTGATATTGACTTTCGCCGCCAACGAAAGTTTTTTGTTGAGACCATCAGCGATCAACAGAAGTTAGTGGTTTGGACTGCCAATGCACTGGAAGAAGGTTAGTTGAGGAGACCACCTATGCCATCGATGAAGAATAGTTGATCGAGCACCTGTCATTGCGGATGGTCAGACAACTACACATCCGATGGGTAAGGCCTCCGACCGCTGACGCCGTAAAGAAAGAAAGCTTAAGAATTTTTCTAAGGCCCGAAATCGTCAGCTATCGAAAAAATATAGTGCTTCATGCATCTGCCATTGCGGAAGCCTAGAGCACTAGTCTTCCGATGGGGAAAAGCTCTGACTGCCGATGTCGATCAAAAATCAGTTCACTGATTATAAAACATTAGCGGATTAGATCGTCGATCGGGAAAGGATCAAAGATGATGAGCCGCCATTGCAGCTGCTGAATGAACTAACCCACCGATGCTTTAGTTTTCCACTTGTCGATGCCGAAGTGTTAGTGGATTATAGAGCCTACAGAGTTAGCAGAAGATAGAGAAAGATTTCACCGACAGAAGAAGAGTAAAATTTTCAAAAATCGTCCAAGTGTTGAGGCCATCGGTGATCGACGACGGTTAGCTGTTTGGATTGGTGAAAGTTAGTGGATTGAACATCCGCCGTTGTGGCTACTTATTCGACTATCTCACCGACGAACTTGTCCTCCAGTCACCGTTGCCGAAGCAGTAATGAACAATAACCCTGGGCAGCGGCGACAAACAGTGGATGACCGACGATGGAGAGGGGAAGTTTTCGCCAATAGGCAAGAAAAGGATCGATGGAAAATAGTTGATTGGTTTGCCGCCGTTGTAGACTCCTAGAGGACTAAGAGCCTGATGCCATAGTGGGATGACGTTTTGACTGCTGAAAAAAATGTGATTCGCAGAAATTATAAGGGGATTGTTGGCCACCATTGCAGAATGATAGACCACTGCAGGCTTGATACGCGGAAGGAAATTAGACAAGCAACTCGCAGATCAAAAGTCTAGATGTTTGCCTGTGGAAATGGTAGGAAGATCACTTTCTACCATTGCGGCTTCCCAAAGGACTATGCACCCGATGCACACTCAACTCGATTTCCGATGCAGATTGGAAGTTTGGCAATTTGCCGCCAAAACGTTGGAAAAGTTGTGCGGAAGAGACCTAATGAAGAGAAGGAAACTTTGGGTTTTTCGAATTGGAAATTTTCTCAACAAATTCTAACTGTTTTAGCAGATTTCAGCAAACTGTTAGTGGATTACAGGGCTGAATATGAAATAGAGAAAATTATGTGTTTAGCATAATTGTTGTTTTATGAATTCTAGAAGAAAAGTTAAGTAATTTTGATTTATATTAATATTGTGCATCTAACAGTTTGCTATGAACACATTTGCAGAACTTTAGATAACTTCCAAGAGTAGTAATCCCCGAAGAACAGTGTGGTAAAGCCAGAGGTGGTCCAATCATGAGAACCCATGATGGGTATGATGCTCAGAATTCTTACGAGCGAGCAGGAGATGCCATGGGAGAAAATGCCCGTGATGGAAATGATGACATAGATTCTAATGGAAGGAGATTCCAAGAGACACCATCCGAGGTTGCAGCCACCATGAGAAGCTCGATCAAAGCCTAGGAAGAGCAACATCAGCTGAATGCTGCAATGTTGCAGAGTTTAATAGACTTGCAAAGAAAGATAGACTCTGGACAAGGTACAGCAAGACCAGAAGGGAGTATGAGTAGTACCAGGAGAAGGAGAATGAATTCTAGTGGGTCATCTGACTCTGAAGAATCTAGTGGGGATTCAAGTTCTTATTCTCATAAAATAAATAGAAAGAGACACCACAAGGATCACTCTCGGGATGAATTTAAGAAAGCTAAACCTCCTACATTTGATGGTGAGGTAAAGACGGGACAAGAGGCTAAAGCTTGGCTTCTTGGAATAAAGAATTACTTTCAAGTGCATGACTATTCGGGGAACATGAAGACAAGAGTTGCCATATTCAATCTAAATGGAAGAGCATCCATTTGGTGGGAGCACTTCAAGCAAGTAAAGAGGATCAGTGAAAGGAGACTTAAGTGGAAACAGTTCAAGAAGTATTTCAAGCAGAAATACCTCTCTGACAGGTATTATGATGACAAGATTAAGGAGTTCCATGAACTGAGATTGGGATAGTAGACCATGGAAGAATATGCAAATAAGTTTTTGGAGCTGTTGAGGTATGTCTGGTACATCAGAGATGAAAAAGTGAAGGTCCAGCATTTTCTGAGTTTATTGCCTCAGTCTTACAAAGATAGAATTGAGTTTTATGAACCTCGAACTCTTGAAGAAGTAATAAGGAAGGCTAAGTATTTCTATGAGCAAAGCAGAGGTAAGCCAGATTTCCATAAGGCATGGAAGGACAAGAAGAATGAGAAGTTCAACCACAGAAAGAAAGGTTTCAAAACTTCTAACTTCAAGAATCAGTAGAAGCAGCCATCCCAAGCCGCGAGTAAGATTGTCGGAATGACAGGAGAAAAGCCTAAAGATCCACAACAGAAAAGGGGACCACTTCAATGTTGGAAATGTGGAGGACCCCACATGCACAGAAATTGTCCACTCGAGAATGAGAGTTTAAGACCAGCTTATAACATTCAAGAAGCAGAAACAGTGGGTCAAGTAGCAAAGGCAGTCCCTAGGATTTATGCAGTACTGGAGGACTTCTAGGCAGATCACCAGTCAACTGTGGTTGAAGTAGCAGGTAAGATTATTGAGCAATCTATTTCTATTTTGATTGACTTAGGTTCCACTCACAGTTACATTACTCCTAGAGTAGTGGAGATTTGTGCTTTTAAGAAAGTAAAGCATAGGAAGCCTTGGTTAGTTCAGCTAGCCATTGGAACTAAGAGAAAAGTCAGTGAAGTGGTAGAGAAATGTCCATTGGTCATGGATGGATTGGTCACTTGTGTATATCTAAATGTCCTACCGCTTGGTTCCTATGATGTTCTCATGGGAATGGATTGGTTAGAAGCTCATAGGGTAAAGCTTGATTGCTACAATAAGACTTTCGAGTGCATAAATGAAGAAGGGAACCTAGTAGTTGTGAAAGGTATTCCAAAGGTGATTTCAGTACGGCAGGTTTCAGCAATGCAGTTGAAGAAGTTCTGTAGGAAGGGTTTCCAGTTGTATGCAGCTCAGATTTTGGAGGCAACAAATGATGAAACTCCTAAGTTGGAGGACTATCAGGTGTTACATGAATTCAGGGATGTGTTTCCTGATGAGATTCTAGGGCTTCCTCCAAAAATGGACATTGACTTCACAATTGAACTTGTGCCAGGAGCAGCACCAATGTCCAAGGCACCCTACAGGATGAGTACACCAGAGATGCTAGAGTTGAAGATGCAACTGCAAGAGTTGTTGGAAAAGAAGTATATCCAGCCGAGTGTGTCTCCTTGGGGAGCACCAGTCTTGTTTGTAAAGAAGAAAGATGGTACACTCAGGTTATGTATTGATTACAGATAGTTGAACAAGGTTACTATGAAGAATAAATATCCTTTGCCTAGGATTGATGACCTCTTTGATCAAATGAGAGGAGCAAAGGTATTTTCCAAGATTGACTTGAGGTCTGGTTACCATCAGGTGAGAATCAAGGATGAAGACATTCATAAGACAACCTTCAGGACAAGGTATGGGCATTATGAGTTTGTAGTGGTACCATTTGGTCTCACAAATGCACCAGCTACATTTATGTGCCTTATGAATAGTGTCTTCAGCAGGTATTTGGACAAGTTTGTTCTTGTCTTTCTTGATGAAATTCTTGTTTATTCTAAGAATGACGAAGAGCATGAAGAGCATTTGCGATTGACATTGAATTTTCTCAAGGAGCATCAGTTGTATGCAAAATTGAGCAAGTGTGACTTCTATAGAGATAGAATTCAGTATTTGGGTCACATTATCTCAGAGGAGGGTATATCTGTGGACCCTGAGAAGATTGAAGCCATTATGAATTAGCCTACTCCAAGAAATGTGACAAATGTAAGATCTTTTATGGGACTTGTAGGATACTACCGGAGGTTTATTAAGGGATTCTCCAAAGTTGCACATGCCATCACTTCTTTGCAAAAGAAGGGGATGAAGTTCGAATGGACATCGAGGTGTGAAGAAAGCTTCCAGCAATTGAAGAATCTTCTCACCAGTGCACCAGTATTGAAGGTTGTAGATCCAGTGAAAGATTTTGTGGTATGTACCGATGCATGCGGACAAGGGCTTGGAGGAGTCCTTATGCAGGAAAACCACATGATATGTTATGAGTCAAGAAAGCTGAAGGAGCATGAGAAGAACTATGCCACCCATGATCTGGAGCTTGCAGCAATAGTACATGCTCTCAAGATGTGGAGACATTACTTGATGGGCAGGAGATTTGAGCTCAGAACAGATCACTGTGGACTGAAGTATTTGTTTGATCAGCCTACTCTGAATGCTAGGCAAGCGAGATGGCTAGAATTTTTATGTGAGTTTGATTTCGAAATCAAGCACATAAAAGGAAAAGACAACAAGGTAGCTGATGCACTCAGTAGGAAGGTGCAGGAAATGCACATGGCATCCCTTAGTATTTGCCAATCATATTTGAGGCAGCAGATTGTTAGTCATGCTGCTGGAGATGAATTGTATGAGCGGGTAAAAGAAAAATTGCAACAGCAAAGTCTTGAGAAGAGGTATGAGGGATATAAATTGGAAGAAGATGGACTTCTCACTTATAAAGGTAGAATTTATATTCCAGATGTAGCAGGTTTGAGGAGAGTTGTTATGGATGAACTCCATCAAGCTCTGTATTCCGGTCACCTAGGATACCAAAAGACAATTTCTACAGCTAGGAAGCAATACTTTTGGCCAGGAATGAAAAGGGATATGGCTGAGTACATTTCAAGGTGCATAAAATGTCAACAGGTAAAGGTTGAGCATCAACACCCTGCAGGCTTGTTGCAGCCTTTGCCAGTTCCAGAATGGAAATGGGAAGTTATTTCCATGGATTTTATTACAAGATTGCTGATGACTTGGAGACAACATGATTCCATCATGGTTGTGGTGGACAAGTTGACAAAGGTAGCACATTTTATACCGGTTAAGTCTACACATAAGACTGATGTTATTGCAAAGATCTTCATGAAGGAGATTTTCAATTTGCATGGATTGCCTAAGGCAATAGTCTCTAACAGAGATGTCAAGTTTACTTCCAACTTTTGGAAGGGGTTGTTTGTAGATTTGGGTACAAAGCTAAACTTCAGCACTGCATACCATCCTCAAAAAGATGGGCAGACAGAGAGAGTTAATCAGGTGCTTAAAGATATGCTTCGCATGCACGTGATGGGCAAACCAACCAAGTGGGAAGATTACTTGCACTTGGTAGAGTTTGCTTATAAAAATGGACAACAGGAATCCTTGGGGATGAGTCCATATGAAGCTTTGTATGGAAGAAGGTGTAGGACACCAGTGACTTGGGATAATCCAGTGAAAAGAGTTGTGCTTTGACCAGAATTGCTCAAGGAAATGGAGCAAGAGGTTGTAAAGATCAGGCATAATCTGAAAGCAGCACATGACAGGCAGAAAAGCTATGCAGATAAGCATAAGGTGAACAGGGAGTTCAGTGTTGGGGATCATGTTTACCTTCGAGTGAGGGAAAGGAAGAGTTCCTTGAAGCTTGGAAGTTGTGCCAAGCTGTCACCAAGATACTGTGGGCCGTTTGAAGTGCTTGAAAGAATAGGGCCCGTTGCATATAGACTTGCATTTCCTGCTAGCACTAGGGCTCATAATTTTTTTCATGTTTCTTTGCTTAAGAGATATGTACATGATCCTAACCATGTGATAAATTGGGATGTGATTCAAGTGGAACCCGAGGGAGAGTTTCGAATCGAGCCAATGCGCATCCTTGACAGGAAGGTCACAATGCTCTGGAATTGAGCCATAGGTCAGGTAAAGGTGCAATGGGAGCACTACAGACCTGAAGAGGCTACGTGGGAGCTGGAGGATTCCATGCAATTAGCACATCCATTTTCATTCAATTCTACGGAACACTAAGGCGATACCAGTGTAGCATTTTGTTCAATTTTGTAAAGCACTGAGGACAGTGCTATTGAAGGGGGAGGGGAATGTAACACCCCAGTTTTGACCCCATTTCATTAGATGAATATGATGTATATATTGTAAATGATCATGGTGCGGAGCTAAGGGCCAAGGCCCCACCATTGATTGGTTATGCTATGTTTTGGATTTAAATTGTCACCGATGGTATATCGAGGCATGCGCCATACATATTGAGTTTTGTCATCATGTAAATATGCATCTTTAATTAAATGATCCAACCAGCTACATTCGCGGAAACTAAATTGAGAAGGGGGCGTGATTTTCACAAGGATAAGGGTGGGGGAAAATTGTTAAACCATGAACCCATGGAGAAAAAAAATCCATGTGTCATCTTTCTTTGTTTTATCCAACCACCACCATTAAAAAACTGCTGCTGTTAGTTGGGACAGTTATGGATGGAAGTGGAGTGTGGCAGGACTGTCAGTCCTTGCCCACATGTACACTCCACCAGTGAATGGAACCTCATGATGGGTAGAAGAATGACTATGCCCCTCATTTTCACTCTCTCCACTACTACACCATTCTTTCCCTTGTCTGTTCACCCTCATGCAGGGGCAGTAGTCTGCTGATTCTCACACACAGGCATCTGTTCTATTTGACCTCACGCAGCCAGGAGGGGAAAGCGGTTTGGATATCATTCACATTCCTGCAGAGTGGTATTTAGCATGTTTTCCATCCAAATTTCGGAGGTCTGATGTCAATTTCCCTCACGTACAGGTTGGAAGTCTGTATCTTCTTCCCCATTGCGTCCTATGTAAGTCTTTTTCGATTGCTTCATTGCCCAGGATAGACTATTGTATTTCCACATGTTGTGATCTGTGTTATTGATACATTTTGGGACTGTTGTAATTCGCTTGGGAGTTATTTTGGCCACGATAGGGCCAAGAACGACTCAGGAGTCATTTTCCCTATTGAAGCTATAGCTGTTGATTGATTGCATGCGTGAAATGGTTGGTCTTCAGAATGTGCTGGGAGCAAGGATGGGGACTTGGGTTGCTTGATAAACCTGGTGCGTTTGGAAACCACACAAATAGAGCTAGAGGGATGGATTTCTTCTCCACAACCCCTGAATAGCACTGGAAGGGAAGTCAAGGCCTAAGGGACTGTGTAGCAGAGAAGGGACTGATTCCTTGTGTTGGGTGTGTGTGGGTGTGTTAGAAGTCAAGCTAGTTCTGGTGTAGGTGTTCCTAGCTCTGTAATGGGCTCACCAGCTTAGCATTTAGCCTTTCCCAACTCCTGGATGGCTTGATAAACCCAACTATGTTCGCTTGGCTATGTTTTGTGTATCCTTGGCTATGTGTAAGCCTGCTTGTTCCTTATTCCTTAGGGAATCATGCCCAGCTCAGGGGTGGCAGCATTGCTGAGAGATTTAGGAGCATGCTAGCCTATGGTTGGGTGGAACATTGTAGTAATGTATCTGGTTGCGGAATGAGTTCTTCATAAGATAAGTAATCTTGTCTATTTTACTTTGGCACTCATATTTACTGTTAATGAATGTGATGAACATGTTGAATGCTTGTTTGAACACATGTTTTCTTCCGATGTGTATGATAAATAATATGGATCAGTGTATGTTCTACTTCAATACATTTGTTTTCAGTATTTTATGAAGGCACATGTTCATGGGGCTGTTTTCTCGGATGGTTAAGGCCATGGTAGTGTCCTCTTCGCCTGTCGGAGGGTCAGGGACGCTACATTTGCAGCCAATTCCATTTATGAGGTCAAAATTGCCAAAAATGACTCATGGAGTGATTTATAAATATCCTAGATAAGATTCTACCAACCCATAGACTTCCCAGAATAGAAACTATGCATTACTTCCTTATCCAGAGTTTCCATCTTTTTCTGCAATTTTAAGACAAAAGCTAAAGCTAGTTTTAGGGTAGAGTGCCTTGTTTTTTGCACCAAATCACCTACCTTTTTTCCTTCATCTAAAATAATGATAAATTCAAATTTCCATCACTTATTATATGTACACACCCATTCAGCAAATTTGTGAGAATCTTGACTAATTTGGAAAGTGTTTTATGCACCTATGGGGGATTTTGAATAGTTTAGTAAGCATGCTTTTGTATTGATTCAAATAGAAACCTGATTCTTTCGAATCCTTGGAGCATCTACTGTATGAGAAACCTAAATATATTTAATTATGGATGATGTAAATTAATATCATCAACAGTTTGTGCATTATCACATATTCAACCTCTTTCTAAAGTGTTTCATGCCTATTTTCAAGCAATTTTGTGAGTTCAATTTTTTTAAGCTTGCGATAAATTTCCACAAATTCATAGTTATGGAAAAAAATATTAACCATTTGAATACCTTTCTCACCTTTATTAAATGATAACTTGATGTTATTAATGATTCTTTCAATTGAATAACATAATCTCCCTTGTATAATATGCTTATTAGTGCTACCATGTATCTATATAGGAATTTGAGGAAAGTAGTTGGATAAATTCCATTTGAATTTGACTAAACGCCTTATATTTTATACATTTCCTTCTTAGAACTTCATGGTAGTTTCTATTTATGGAAAAGTGTGCCACCCACTAATATATCATTCTTGTTGTTTTATTTAGGAAGGTTGTAGTAAATACCCAACCACATTGAACCACCTCATCTCTTTCCATAAGGGTTGGTATATAAACCACCTTATTGAAGCAAGCCCTTATAATGTTCTCGTATATTATTACATATTTGTATCATTCTTATAGGTATAAGGATGACTATGGTTTCTCCTCTTTGAAAATGTAGTAGATTATTTCTCCTCCATGTGGGTTTTCCCATAGCACCATATTGCATTCATTATCTCCATAAATTTCCCTGGAGACTTCATAAAAAATTAATTCTATTGATGTACTTTCATCTTCCTTGTAAAATTCTGATTTATAGCAGGATCTAGAATCTAAAAGAGTCCTAACAATGAAATAATTTGACAATGCACAAGCAAAACAATGAAAGGAGAAACAAATTACACCAATGAATGATGTCAATAACTGAAGTTTCTATTACATTCCAACATTCCAACATGTGTGGATAATCATTATATTACATTAGGAGAAAATCATTAGCCTTTGGAGGAAGTCAGAAGGACTACAAGTGGCAGTCTTACATTGGACTTCAAAACCCCCCTAAGTGGACCAATAGGATCCCAAATCACCTCAAAATGTCATGAATGGATCATGTGAATGTTGGGATGGAATGGGTGGTTGTGACATGAAGGTGTTCTAGGCGTGGTGGATGTTGGGGAAAAACATTAAACAAATTATAACATATATCCAACGATTTAATTGTCAACCCAAAGAGAGCATAAACTTGTGAGGTACAAACAAAATATATGCAGAGGTAGAGTATTGATAACTTATTTTACAACTAAAATTGAATTAAGCTTGCCAAAGCAAGAAATGACATGAAACGAAATCTAAAACATGAAATTGCATGAAATAAACTGATATAAAGCAATCAACATTTAACTTGTGAGCTCACATAAAATCAACACAACTAATTCATAAACAAGACATCAAAATATGGAGAGATCAAAATATCTATTCTAAAACATGAAATCTATTACAACAAGATCAAATCCATGACTATCTCAAAATATCTAAACTATTCCCTACTTCCAAAGAACTAGATAGATCTCTAACAAAATGAGGAGATAGCCCTCCTATTTATACATGAATTCAAGATAACTAATCATAATTATAGATCCACTATTCTCTCAACTTATCCCTTCAAATCCTCCAACAAATATTGGATGAGATATTCTCTCCACATTTCCATGATCTTCTCCTTGAAATTAGCCCACATATTGAAGATGAAATTTAAATTTGAAGCTAGGTGGTGACTTTGATCTTGTTAAAGTCTTCAAATACACCTGTAATCATCACCAAAATCATCCAACTTTAAGGTATAGTGAAAATACATTAATTTTGTTAATATTTAACCACAACTTCACTCAAAATACTCAAAATAAATTATTTCAAAAATGGTAATATAAACTCATATGTATTGTCAAAGTGGTGGATATTAACGGTTTTATGGAAGGATAAACTAGGAATAAGGTGACAAATGGTGTATGAGAGATGAATAAAGTGTGGTATTTTTGTGACTCAACATTCCCCCCAACTGAATGTGTTGCATGTCCTCATGAAACTGTACATAAGCTTTTTGGCTTTGCCTGATGATGTTTGTAACAGTAAATCATTCCATGATGTGAAATGCATAAGTAGCAGCTGATTTTTATTTTCTTTTTTTTTAACATATATTTGTGGTTGGTTCTTGTGTGACAACCATAACAAATGTTGGTTCTTGTGTTAACAACATTCATTTCGTTTACTTCTATTTTTTTGCTGCAATACATAGGATTTAAAAGTATACACGCATTAGAAATGATAAGCTATCAATGTTCATTGGAAAACATTGTTTTCATGTTATGAGTTATGCAAATTGTAATAAAGTGTATGTTTGAAGAGACATGTTGGTTAATGGTGAATACGATGACAGAAAGCATGGAATCACATGGTAATGAATATACCCCACCCCCCACCAACTAAAGATGTCTTAGGTTCATAAAAATGAGTAAGGTAATGTAACATGGTGAGGGAATTTTCCAAATTCATTTATTTTCTATCATTTAAAGAATTACATGGTTAAAGATTAGAAAACAACATACCTCCACTTACCCAAAAAGTTGATGAACTATGCAATAGGAATGTGGGTGCTGCTGGATCATAGCATGTGAACTAAAGGAATCTGAACTGCTTGGTTGTATGAATGAAGGTTGAAAGTAGAACTTTGGTACACTCATATGGTTGAAGTATGCTATTGTAAAAATGATGATAGATTCATGCAAAGTATATAGTCTTCACCTGCTACAAAACCCAATGGTACAATTCTGACCATGCGAATGAATGTGTCGATGTCAAACATGGAAATAAGTCATTGGATTACCGACCATTGATGAATGTCGTTAACCAATGCAAGACAATCTCACCATTGATGTCAATGAGTGCCAAGGTACGTAAGTACATCATGCAAAGTGGGAATAAATGAGCAGATGTTGAGCCACTTACAAGATCTAACGATCAAGGGACATTGATGTATTCCCATGATTGTCAGCGAGAGAACTTTCCATTAAGGCATGCAAGCCTCAAGGTACTAAAAATGAACTCTAGTCTCTATCCCAGATAATATGCTGAAGTCGATGGGGAAATACTTGTTGAAAGGTGGGCCTTAAGGAATCCCACATCAGTCAACATGAGTTGTACATAATGAGTGGTAGGACTATAGATGAAAGATATGAGAGTCAACATTTTTTATGGCAGGGATAACAAAGCAATGTAGTCATGGAAAGGAAGTTAAATGGTATTATTCAGAAGGAAAAAGATAAACTAAAAATGAGGAAAATGTGTGCGACTCAGAAAGGTAGACATGCAGGAAGTTATGATGTATAAAGCAGTAAAAACATAGACACTAACATGGATGATGAATAAGCTTGGAAGGAAAAAGGGTAAGTAATCATGACATAGTGTAATTGGTTTCTGAAAGGCTTCTTTGTGGCAGCAAAATGTCATGACATACATAGTGGAAACTTAACTTCTTCAAGCTTTTAATGGAACATTTTTTTGAAATTTTCTTCGATTCTGGAAATTCCATTTGTTCGTATTTGAACCTGCAAAAAGGTTAGCATTTTCCTGCAACCAACTTGTGAGAGCATTGAAAATACATGAAAACACGTGCTTAACAAAAGTTAAAGCGAATAAATAAAATGCTCTTATACCTGAAAGTGGCAATGCATATTAAGCAACCCTTCTTGTCAAAACCTGTTTCTGAGTGACTTGCGAAAACAAGTTAGCACAGCAAACATAAAATTTGATCAAGTTCATTTGTAGTTTTTGATTTTATGATTTTGTTTGTTACCTAATAATTTTTATTTATTTATATGTTTTTTGTTTTTGTTGGTAATAACTCCCGATTGATTGTATTACATAGCCAAATGCAAATATTTATACAATTTACAAGACGGTTGAGTTTCACCTCCCGCCTAGCCTTTTCAACTTCCTACATCAGTTTTATTTATTTATTTACAAAGTATATAATCCCTACGGATTATATTCTAACAATCCCCCTCTTAATCCGAAGGGGTGTTCGTAAGTCCGAGCATGTTTCTGAATCTTTCAAACTTTTCTCGTCCAAGCGCTTTGGTGAAGATGTCTGCAACTTGATCATTTGTGGAACAATGTAGAAGATGGACTGTCTTGGCCTCTACATGATGTCGAATCAAATGATACTTTGTGTTGATGTGTTTGGTTCGATCATGGAATCTAGGATTCTTAGCCAGCTTGATTGCAGAAGTATTTTCGACCAACAATGGAGTGGAGTTCTCTTGTTTTTCTTGCAGATCTTCAAGTATCTTCCTGAGCCATACTATTTCTTTCATTGCTTCAGCTGCAGCCACATATTCTGCTTCTGTTGTTGAATCTGCTGGAACTGAATGTTTGCGTGATCTCCATGAAACAGCTGCTAATCCAAGACTCATAGTGTATCCAGAATTTGATATTCCTCTCTCCTTATCGCCATCAAAGTCTGAGTCTGAGTACCCAATAAGTTTGAAGTCATCTACTTTAGAGTACTTGAGTCCAACGTCTTGAGTCCCCTTCAAGTATCTTAGAACCCTCTTTGCAGCTGACCAGTGTCCTTCACAAGGTTTATGCATGAACCTTGAAAGTATGCCAACAACATAAGAAATATCTGGTCTAGTTGTTGTAAGGTAGATAAGACTTCCTACAAGTTGTCGATACTTGGTCGCATCTTCAAATTCTTTTCCTTCGCTTGATGTGAGCTTCATTTTCTGTTCCATTGAAGTAGATATAGGATTGCATTCTGTCATGGAAAATTTGTTTAGTAGTTCTCCAATATATTTTCTCTGAGATAGGAATATGTACTTAGGATGTTGAGTGACTCCAATTCCTAAGTAATAGTGGAGATGTCCCATATCTGTCATTTCAAAGATCTTTTTCAAATCTTTCTTTATGGATGATATATAGCTCTCATTGTTCCCTGTCATCAAAAGATCATCTACATACACCACAAGATACACAACATATCTTCCAACTTTCTTTATAAACAGTGTTGCATCATCAAGATCAAAATGTTCGAAATTTAACTTCAAAAGATGCTCGGTTAACTTTTCATACCATGCGCGAGGTGCTTGTTTTAGGCCATACAAGGATTTGACAAGCTTGCATACCTTTTGTTATTTTCCTTTCACAACAAAGCCTTCTGGATGAGAAATGAGGACATTCTCTTTCAAGTCTCCATTCAAGAAAGCAGTCTTCACATCCATTTGATGAACTTTCCACCCTTTCTGAGCAGCCAAAGAGAGTAAGGTACGGATGGTAGCCCATTTTGCTGTAGGAGAAAATGTTTCTTCATAGTCAATTCCTTCTTTTTGTGCATAGCCTTTTGCTACAAGCCTCTCTTTGTTCTTGTCAAGTGAGCCATTTGATCTGTATTTGTTCTTGTACACCCACTTGCAGCCAATTGGTTTGGTTCCAATTGGAGGGTCAACCAGCTTCCATGTTCCATTCTTTATGAGTGCATCATACTCATTTTGCATAGGTTCTTTCCACTCAATTCGAGTAGAAGCTTCTTCAAAGGAATTTGGTTCAAAGTTAGCAGATAAATTAAATTCAAAATCAAATGATACATCCATGTCATCACCTGAATTATCTGCTCCTCCTCCATCTTCTTGTCTTTTTGAACTTCTCGTTCCCGTCTTTCCAACTTCATCTGG
>LPNX010115144.1:1104155-1123190 GCA_001517045.1 Pseudotsuga menziesii
GTATTTCTTTGGATGAGGATAATTTTCCAGATGATCAAGCTGTCTCTCAATGGACTGGTCATTTTTATTAGTTTCAAGAAAAATGACATCTCTGGAAATAACAAATTTCTTGTTTACCTCATCATACAAACGGTATGCCTTGGAGTATTCTTCGTACCCCAGGAAAATGCACTTTCTGCTTCGAGCACCAAGCTTGTTTCTTTGCTCCTTCGAAATCAAGGCATAACAGGTGGAACCAAAAACTCTGAGATTCCTGACTGAAGGGAGATGGCCAAACCACATTTCATGTGGAGTCTTATCATCAAGAGCATTTGATGGACTTCTATTTCTCAAGTATGCTGCACATTTTACTGCATCACCCCAAAACATTAGTTTTACATTCTTGAAAAACATCATTGAGCGAACCATATTCATTATGGTTCTATTCATTCTTTCTGCTACACCGTTTTGTTGAGGGTTGTAGGGAACTATAGTCTGATGTGCAATTCCATGTTGGCGAAGATAATTTTCAAAATCATTTGAAGTGTATTCTTTTCCATTATCAGTACGAAGTGTACCAATTTTTTATTGTGCTTGTTTTTCAATCAATGCATGAAAGTCTTTGAATGTTTGAAATGCTTCTGATTTTGTCTTTAAACAGTATGTCCAGCACATTCTTGAGTAGTCATCAACAAATGTCATAAAATACTTGTTCCCATTTGCTGAAGGAGTTGGCATTGGGCCACACAAATCAGAATGTACTAACTCTAATTTCCTACTTGCTCTGAAATTAGATTCATGGAATGGCAGCTTACTATGTTTCCCTAAAATACATGCATCACATTTATTCTTCTCTTTAGGAATGGTGGGCAAGCCAAACACACCGTTCTTTCTCAACAAACGAAGACTGTTATAATTTAGATGACCAAATCTTGCATGCCACAATGAACTAGATGACATATTACCTTCTCCATGCTGAGAGAGGTACGCATAGTTCTGAAATCTTGCGGATGAACCCTTGAGCTTCAACAGCTTTCCATCTTCGTATCCAATCATGATGACTTGGTTGTCAGAGGACTTTCTTATTTCAACGATTCCATCAAACATGTGGATGGAATGGCCTTGCTGTCGAATTTCCACCATGGACAACAGGCTTCTCTACAACTCCAGAAGATAGAGAACATTCTTCAACAAGAAATCAGGAAATCCAGGCATCTTCAGTCGAATGGTGCCCATTCTCTTTGGTTTAATACTTGACTTATTTGCAAAGTAAACTATGCCATCTATTGTTTCATTCAATTCTTTAAAACAGTCTTTTCTAAATGTCATATGTGATGTTGCACCAGTATCAAGCAGCTAATAATCTTTATAAGATGAAAGAGAAGTCATTTCATTAATTCCAAGATTACAATTTGCAACAATACAATGAGCAGAATCAGAAGATTTACTAGCATCTTGATGTTTATTATCATCTTTCTTTTGGTTGTGCTTGTCTTTGATGGAGTCCCATGAAGCCCAACACTGATCTGATGTGTGCCCAGTCTTTCCACAACGCTTGCACTGCAAATCTGATCTTTTGGTGAAGTTATTTCTGCCCCCTCTGCCTCTGAAGCTTCTTCTTCCTTTGCCTCTCTTGCTGCTTTCTCCTTTGGGATGATCTTTGGATTGGTCTTTGGCATGGTTCTTTTCTTTTTGAGCAAAGCAAAGTGATTCTTCAGTAGGCTCGGTTGTCTTCTTACCAAAGGCTTTCTCTCTGTCAGCTATCTTTTCTACCAGGGTGTCAAATGTTAGTGATTTGAACTTGTCACTAGCTTGCAATGACTCAAGATAGTTGGAGTGAGTAGGATACAAAGATTTTACAAATGCTGCAAGAGGAAGATTTGGTTTCATACCAGAGGCTTGAATCTTATGCATGATGGCTTTAATTTCAGAGGCAACTAACATAGGATCATTGTCTTTTACTTCAAGATTGAATAATTTTAACATTAGTTGAATAACTTCCATTTCACTGTGTGAATCATACAGTTCTTTTAATGTTTTTAATGCTTCAAAACATGATTTTGCAGGCAATATGTGCTGGCTCACCTCTTCACTGACAGTGGCAGTGATAACAGCTAAGGCTTTCTTGTCTTTTGTTCTCCAAATGGCCTTCTCTTTCTCTGATTCTAGAGGTCTTGGGTCTATGGTTATGGGCTTTCCAACTTCTGTCTCTATTGTGCAGTCTTCGCAAATGCCGTCCCAAAGGTCATTGTAGATGAAGGCAGATTTGATCTTCCTCCACCATTCTGAATAGGTGTCTTTCCCAGTGAGGGTGGCACCGACTATAGATGCTATAGATTGCTTTTTTTACAACTGTGACTGTAATTTTCAAAGAGAAATAAAAAAATAATAACCTTGCAGGTCTACAGTCTCTTCCAAGGTGAATACAATGCAAGTTTATCAGCAAATATATCAGTAGATACAAAATATATCACTGTTAGTCATACACAGGCTTATATCGGTCTGCAATATATCAATCTCAGTCATATATCAGTCTGCAATATATCAATCTCAGCCCAATCCAGACTTTGCAAGAAAAAATAGGGTTTACTTCAAAAAAAATAGGGTTCACTTCAAAATTCACGCAGCATATATATAATCAACACATATACATATGATCAATGCATATTATCTCTCCAGCGCACAGTTTCAGATCGAAGGAGAAAACCCAACGTTTAGATGATTATGCACAACAAAAGGCCTGCAGCACAGGTTGTAGCTCCACTATTCTCAGGCTCTCATGCTTTCCACGCAATCTCCAATGCTCCATCACTCTCTCCACGCAGTAGTCTCAGGCTTCAATTATAAAACGCAGGTAGTCTCAGGTCGCGGCTCCTTGAGAATACTTCACAGCTCCTCTCAGGCAATTGCAGGTCACAGCTCACAAAATGTATGATTAGACTTCAACGTAAATGGGTTGCAGCAAAATATATGTATTTATATATCAATCACCAGTATTTATATAGCAACAATGGTGCGCAGTCTTCACAAAAAAATAGTCACAATGCACACAGTATATCAGTCTAGGGTTTGTGCATTCCCAAAAAAAACATCATCTCCAACGCATCAAATTTCAGCACAGAATTTTAGCACAGAACTACATCATCTCCAACACAGGCAGTCACAAGAATGAATCAACACAGTCTCAAATGATCAACGCAGTCTCAAATGAAGATCGTAGTCTCTTCATAAAATCCCCGACATATATCGCAGCAGACTGATACCAATATCAGTCTTCATAGTGTTATTTTCCAACGCTTCAGCGGGTCATCAAGGAGGGCAGCTCGTAGCACTCGGGACTGAACATCATTTCACAAGCTGCAGGAGTAGGTGCACAGGCTTCACGCCAGTATTCAGTCTTCATCACGCAGTATTCATCAGTCTTCATCACGCAGTGTGGTCTTCAACGCAGCAAGTATAATATCATTCATGACAGTCTTCTCTACACAGGATGGTCTTCAACTGCTTCTATGCTGCTGCAGCAACATTCAGAGCCCAGAGATCGCCGAAGCTCCAAACTCTGGTTCTAAGACAAGGAGGCGAGAAAGGAAACCCTAATAACCAGTAAGAGGCATATACAA
The DNA here is from genome assembly GCA_001517045.1 of Pseudotsuga menziesii. Lineage (NCBI taxonomy): Eukaryota > Viridiplantae > Streptophyta > Pinopsida > Pinales > Pinaceae > Pseudotsuga > Pseudotsuga menziesii. Next base: position 1,107,755 of record LPNX010115144.1, read on the forward strand.
CGCAATATACAGACTCCTCATCACGCAGTGTGAGTGCAGATGGTAGAGGAAAGGCAACCTCAAATTCCTCACAATCCTAGCCAGTGGATGATAAAAAACAATATCACTGAGGCTGGTGCAATTCACACCAAAAAAAAGGATTTAAGACTTGACTGTGAAGAAAGGGCTTCCACGCAGCTGACTGTGAAGAAAGGGGTTCCATGCAGCTAAAGATGGAGCGTTAGGGTTAGGTATACACAGACTTATGAGCAGAAAACGCACATAATGAATGCGCGCAGGGGCATACTGGCGATGGGCAGGCAGCTAGGCAGCCTGAAATAGCTATGGCAGAACGAAGGTGTGGCAGGCAGGAGTTATGGCAGACAGCCCTGCTCTGATACCACTTGTTGGTAATAACTCCCGATTGATTGTATTACATAGCCAAATGCAAATATTTATACAATTTACAAGACGGTTGAGTTTCACCTCCCGCCTAGCCTTTTCAACTTCCTACATCAGTTTTATTTATTTATTTACAAAGTATATAATCCCTACAGATTATATTCTAACAGTTTTTAATGAATGCGTCCTTATATAATGATTGAGAAACAGAGAGAGAGGGTCGACCCTTTCAGTGGTCGACCCCTCTAAAAACATACTATCTTAATGGTTTAGAATAGAGAAGAGTGTGCAAACAAGCGAATTCTATGGTAAATTTGGAAGCTTGAAAAAGACACCTACCTCCCCCAAACTAAAGATGTGCATAGGTCCCACTGTGCAAAAGTAAAAATCAAGAAAAAGGCTTGGGTGCGACAGCAGCTGCCTTCGATTTTAAAGACCCATATTAATTTTATAACATTATTTTATGTTTGACCTAAAAATTTTATTTTTTTAATTGATTTTGTGTATTTTAATTATTATTAATTATATATATATAAGTAAAATAAACTATATTAATCCATCTTTTTATTATTTTAATATTATATTAATGTTTTTTATTTTATTTTTGTTTATTTATTTTTATTTGGTTTGTTTATAAAAGCCTTGTTTAAAACCATCATAGTTATTTTATGTTTTATTTCTTATATTACTTAATTTTATATTGTTTTTGTTCTTTTTATGTTCTTTAAAACTTTTATTGTTTTTTTCTAATTTATTTATTTACCTAACTTTTTTATTTCTATTTAAAAAAAAATCTATAATGATTTATATAAAAGAATTAAAACTAAAAGTAAGCAAATGTTTTCTTAAGTTTTGTTTATTTTGTTAAGACATTCCTCTTGCAACTAATGTTTGGACCATAAATGTATTTACTAGGCTTGGGTGCAGCTTTTTACAACATTAAAAACATTTCAATCCCACTCTGACACCTACCACTTAAAAAGAATGTATTCTTTAAAAAAATTACATTTTCAGTTTTTCCTATCCAAATACTATAATGGATAAAAAAATGTATTTCTAGCATGTCTTATCCAAAAAAAATATATATCTGACTTATATATTTATATTTTACTTGGTAATCGTTATGAACAAATTTGAGCACTGGGTTTGATCTTCATTCAATATTTTGTTAAATGAATTAGCTACAGTGTCTTGTAATCCACTCTGTTCAACATATGCCAAAAAGCCTGCTAAAGGCTCGAAACTATCCACTCTTTTTTTGATGGGTTTGGCATCAATAAAAACCCGCTTAGGCTTGAACCCACGACGCCTTATACTGGCAATATTGCCCCTCCCTCTTCACATGAACTCATGTATGACAACTATGTTAATATAAGTAAAACATTTAAGTTTCATTTGTTTACTAAAACCGTATGCAAAATGTCAATCATTTGTGTAAGGCGATGGTTTATGGTTCAAATGCGATTTCTTTTGAAGCTATGTGATTTCCCCTCAAACGCGGCTCTGTGGTTGTCCCTGTTTTGTTTTAGATGACCAAATATAATGTGCACCCAATACAGATATGCCTGCACATAATGCCGCAATTTACTTCTTCTGTGACTATTTTACATGTGCAAATGTATTCCCTTAGTTTTTAATGCTTCCAGTAATGCTAACAACTGGCTCGTCCAGACACAGGTATTTTTGATGTTATGCGTTTTAATTTCTTCTATGTTTGGGAATCAAACGCTAGTGATACTTATGGTTGTTATTTTTTATTGCTCGAGTAGCGGCTTAGATAATCTGCACAAGGGACGTAACTGTTGATTGGCAGGAACTAAATGGCAACGTCAATACTTTTCTCTCTTTCCTTTTTATTGGATAAATATGGAAGGGGATGCGTGTGACGTAGAGCACAAAATCGAGTGTTGAAAAGAGTGTGTCGGAAGGTGGTGAGGAGTGGATTGAGAATGGGATGTGTAAAGTTAAAGAATCTTGGCTAAAAAGAGGTTTGGCTAGAAAAAGGTTTATTGTGGATTCTATTGATCAGATACACGCCGACGTGGGGAATTTCAATCGAGCTTCTTAATATTGTAGCATTTCGTTTTTCAATGCCCATACTATGAGATGGGGCGACATACTATTGCATGTATTGGGACTCAAGGCTCTTTGATCTCCACTTTTTTCTTGTATCCTAATCAACGACGTCTTTCTCTCTTCATAAAAGAGTGATAGGGCATAGTTCTGAATCCCATAGTTCTTGAATCAGAATATCTCTTAGCCACCTGTATATGCTGGCCTGAGAAAGGGGCACAAGAAAGACGTTCACGCATGCAACCAGGAAGATGCGTTGGGTACACAACAGAAACAAAAAAAATTGGGAAGGAAGCAAAGGACCCGCGCAGGAAGAATAGAGAGGTGCGCGGTGAGGAAAAGGATAGCACAGAAGTGCGCAAGTGATAACGACTCGAAAGCGACAAATACAGAATCTCGATCATGGCCGTTTACGGAGGCGTAAGCCTGCAGCTACGCACGTATGAGAGGATATTTGTCAGTCAGGTCGATAGTGCCTCGTGCCAAGTCATGATCACCATAGTTGTAGCCTGAGGGGCAACTGATGGTGATAATTAACAAACTATCGGTATGCAGTCGACCCTGCGTGGTCATATAAAATATTATAAATAGGAGGGATTAAATAGTTAGAAGGTTGTTTTTTGTTATTTGTAATTATGGTTTAGGTTTGATGGTTGATATTTGCATTCATTTGCAGAGATAAGATAGGAGGAAGAGAATAGGCAGGGATCTACAAAATACAATCAAAGTTAGTGCAATAGGAGAGCTCTGCTAGAGCGGCGTAGCTGCTAGAAAGGTCAATCCAGGCGCTGTGTGGATTTCTAGATGATAGCAGTAGATTAGGAGAAATAAGACAGAGAGCATGAGAACCATAAGTCCAAGTCACAAAGACATATATTAAGATCAGTCTGCATCCCGCAGACTACAAGGCGCTATATCTTTTCTCATGCCAGATGAAGAGCACCTGGTGGTTTTTCCCAAATGGGTTTCCACGTTATCTCTTGTGTTTGAATGAATGATTGATATGGTGAATGTTTATGTGAATGGTTGTTGTTTGTTTTCTATACAATGTAAATGTTGCTTACATCTCTAGTGTTATTATGTAATCAGTAGATGAATGATTGGGAAGGTATCACTGAAATGATGTATCTGTCAGCCTGTATGTTTCTGTCTTGAGTCACGACTTGAGTCGTGGGTCCCATTGGTATGAGTCAGCTGTGTCGCACAAGTTACGCCAGTTGCGAAGTGGAAATGAAGTTCAAGTTGCACGTGATGACATGTATTCATGCTTGGTCGCACAAGACTGACTCCTTTGTCCAGCCATCCTGTTGCCTTCATTAAGATCCTTGGCTGCGAGCCAAGAGACTATAATCCCTCGACAATCACAGAAACATGGTTATGGTGGTTACCCATCTGAGAGATATCTCAGGTGAGACTGTGCCTACTTCGTAGGCGTTGCTCATGGAGCTTACTCTGTCAGGCCGGTATCTCGGGTAGTTGTTGGATCGGTGGGCTGCGTAGAACCTGGGTCGCGCGAGTTAGCAAAGTGGCCTACAGTATACTCTTGTTTGTAATAACTGAGTAGGTCGATAGTGTGGACTAGAGCCAAATATGTTTTGGCTGAGCTAATAGCACTTGGGCCTGCAAGGGAACTATCTACAAATTTTACTGATAAACAACTAGTGTCTAGCTTGATAACTTATATTTTGACTCAAGGCTAATAACAAGAAATTGAAAGGAGATTCAGAATTTAATCAATTAGAGAACAATGGAACTCCAACTTGACATCTTACATTGCTTTTTGGATGGTTTTCATTTCCAATGCTCCTGTTCTGGTTGCGTCTATAGTTTCTATGCCAAAATGTTGGTGAAGCATTCACTGCTAAGTTTCTTGAGGCTATCGACAAGCAGTATATTAATAAATGAAGCATATAGTGGTCAATGTAATTATGGTGGACACCATTCAACTGCTAAATCATTACATAAAAGTTTGGCAGCCACCTCTTCAGGGGTCAGATCTATCCTTACCTCCAGCGCTTTCATGATTCCCACTCATCAATATGGTCATCGGGCCGGATCGTCTTAGTCTAATGCAGAAAAGCAATGGATACCTTGCTGTAAAAGGTCGAGCATGATTAGCTAGCAAATGAATCGTAAAAGGAATGGTCATGGGATTTGACCCATTACTAGATGGCTCTCGATGAGATCTTGGTATATACCATTTTAAATGTAAGACACAAAGGCAGTGGAGTCGATCCTTCTTGTGATGTGCTTTCCTGGTGATCGCACACCCGTCCTGTGATGTGCGATAAGAATCAATATTCTGAGATATTCTCCTAAGATGTGTGCGTTCATTTTCCACAAAACCTGGCTCAAAAATATTTAGGAGCCAATTCCAGAGATAATCATTCTAAAATGACATGCTTTAGATGGGTATTTATTTATTGTTTAAGTTGGTTAGCCTCAGAGCACATAGTGAGCTCCTATCTACTAGGATATGGCGATCTTATCATTTGGTTTAAACCAATAAGTTAGCATAAGATCCAGGGATGTGTATATGCTTGGCGTGATTAGTAAACCATACTTAGGTTTCGATGGTTGAAACTTCTTGAAAGGGTTAGTTAGATAGGCATCCACTATGCAACCGTTGGAGGATGAATTAATCAGGTCGTGTTCTAAGTGCACTCACCACTATCTCCGAAGCACATATCTAGGTTTAAACACGGTGGCAGCCTTCTCAGGAGAAAATCCAGGAAAGAATCACGTTGATCTTCCCAATTAAGAAGCATAATGGCCATCATATTGTGGAATGTGGGTGAGCTAGGAAAGACTACGTTCCACTCCTTAATAGTAGAGCGTTCAACCATAAACTATCCATCCTTATCCAATGAACCAAACCGAGATCTTAGTTTGAATAATTAATTGGATGCCATTTTTCTGTGTGTTGAGAGGAGTTGTAACAAATACACTTGATCACCCTATTCTCAGGCCGATACCTAAGATTTGATGGATAACAAAAAATAGAATTTGATGTCTGTAATACATATATCATGGGAAGGTACGACTATAATCACGCCAAGATTTAAATCTAACTTAAGCTTCATCTAGACTTGGGTGTTATAAATTGGGCATAAATTAGATCCCGTAGATAATCACAGACAAAGCTTTAACAGCAAACGATGTAGTGGAAATGTGATAAACTGTAGAAAGTTTGACAACAAATAGCACAAAAATTGGCGATCACAGTGTCAACCCAAGCCAAATGTTTGTTTTACTTTTTCTTAGCCCGAGCCAAATGATGAACCTTAAGATCTAGTTGTTTCATATTTAAGTGTTTTTGCAGGTATCCTCAGGGCTACAGGGTACATTCATTATCCAGGTTTGTCAGATCGAAAGATAGGTCGAGAGATGGGTTCGTTTGATTTGCTACTCGAACCTAGACGAGATACTATTGCAACTGAATATAAAGCGTTTTTGCTTAGTCAACTGATGTTTAGTCGAGCTTAAATGTGGAGAAGAATTAATTTCATGTTTTCAGGTTGCACATGAAAGGTTGTTTGCCGGTTGTGCATGAAAGGTTGTTTGCAGGGTGCACATGAAAAGATGAAGCATAAAATATTTACAACTATTTTTTCTGCAGGTGTTATAGCTGATTTTACCACTTCAGGTGAATCACACTTTGTATGGCCTTCCCCTGTCCCGCTGCAGACTCCTTAGACCCCTTGGACCATTTTTTGTCCTTTGATGTTTCCTTGACTATCCCTAAAAACATATGAAAAAGGATATACACGACTTTTAAACCTCTAATCGCGTATATACGCGGGTTTGACCACTAAAACTGCGTACATCGAGATGTGTACAAAATCCAAATCCTTTTATAGTTTTCCTTGACATGGATCCGACTCACTTGACTCCTGGCCTTCCCTATGCCTTGAGATCGCTCGGATTCGACCTTTCATTACCCCTTTGAAAAGCTATATAAGGAATTCTATGATACATTGAAGGCATATGAGAGAATTGAGAGCAAAGAAACTATAGTCCATTGTTGGTTGAACTTATGCTTGAGTATGCATCCCTTTGTCCCTTTGAGCACTTTTGTGTTCTTCCCAAGCTTGCCTTTTGCTTGTGAGCTTGCTATAGAGAGATGGAGGATTGAGGTGGTCGAGGCCCAAATGTGGGATTCAGTTTCTCCGGTTCGTAAACGTGCCGTCAGAGATTGTATCTATTGTAATCTCTGATTTATATTAATAGAAATATATTTTCCTGTCCAATAATGTGTGTTTGAATGAATATTTTATCCATGGGATTATTTCAAATGCTTATACATTGTTGATTATATATAATAGAATAGATCTGACACCATGATATCTAGTATGCTTGTATTGTTTACTTGTGGTTGAGGAAGTAATTTATCAATTCAAGCTGAAGTTGGAAAGCTCAACGTGGATCTACTTCAACCGTCCGGAATAAGGTACGAGGTCTGATCCTTTAGTGTTAGACATTTAATTTCTATTGCATATTGGAAAGGATTGATTTCTGGAGTCAAGATGTCTGTTGTGGTACCCCAAGCCATAGGAATTTTTCTTCGTAATAGAATTGGTGACTCCGCTGGGGAGTTCCTAGTAGTTGTCCTTTGGGGGTTGTTATATCGGCATTCAATGACTTTGAATTGCTCTTGCTCTCTTGTTTCTGTGTCGGGTCTGGGGGCATGTTTGCCTAGTAGTGTCTGATTGGTGTGAAGTTTGTCTCAGCTTGTCTGTTTGCCTTGACTTTTATGCACCTTTCTTCCTGTACGCGAGTTTTTAACTCACAGTCGCGTATACATGCAAGTTTCTTTGCAATTTCCACGTATACACACGGGTTTACTGCGAACTGACGCGTATGCCCTAAATTTTTCCTTTTAGGGGAAGTTAAATAGTTGATGGGTGAAGTTTGATGATTGCTGAGTCTCCTTTGGCACTGCCTGAGTCTATTTATACCTCTGTTTTTGACCAGAGACGTTTTTTTAGGCTAAATTTCTTTTTTAGAAGGTTATTGTCATGGCATTTTCGATTTTTTGTTTGGGATTAGTGCATTAGATTTCTTTTACCTTCGTGCTTTGCTTGAGTGTTTTTTGAGTGTGCTTGCAAGGTCTGGGGGTTGTAGAATCATTCTTTTGCTTTTTGTATTTCATTTTATTTCAAAAAATCCAAAAATATTTGCTTATCATCATGCATTGCATTGTGCATTTTGCATTGTACTTGCACTAGCTTTGCTTTGGAGTATTAGTTAGGATTTCATATAGGAAAGCTTGCATTCATCATTTGAAGAAAAATTGTGCATTTCACGTAGTAGCATACCCTGTTTTCATGGACACAATGCATTTGCATTGATTGTTAGGTGTGCATTTTACTTCATGTTGTGTCATAACACAATTAGTTGCACGACCATATCCCTCTTTGACTAATAAAGCCAATTAAAATCAACGCTTAAATTTAAATGAACTACACTATTTTCTTTTATAGGGTGCACCAACAAGCTTAGGTTTTAGGATCTTGGAATAGTTCATTGTGAGTAAATTCTCCAAGATCACTAAACAACAACATGTATGTGTCTATCTAGGTGAGTGTGTGAAATCCTTGGTATAACCAGTGTTTCTCAGGATCCTCCTCTCAAAAGGGAGTTAAGCGCGAGGCAGTGTGAGCGGTTATTGATTGGGATGACCCCTAGTCATAAATGAGTAGCACCGGAGATATTTCCAGGATTGTATTCGTATCTAGGGGCTCTTTTGAGAGTTTCAGGATTTGCTACCCTGCCCATATGGTCAATCCCTCCTGCGACTGTCTGCCTGAGCATTGATTATATTGAGGTGACCTTAGTGGCCTTACCTAGGATATCGAGGGGGTACTTGTAGAGGTTATTCTGCAGGTGTCCCGGCCAGGTTGGGGTCAGACAGCACAGTCGCTTTACGCGTTGAAGCTGAGGGCCACAATAATTGGTTACGTTCCTCTGCTTGTTGTGTATGGGAGTCTCAAGCCTCTCCTAGGTGAGACATACTTGCTTCATTCGGGAGCTCACTTATCCTGTCCTTGTTTGCTTGCATTTGGATTTAGATTTTATTGGTGATTGCTCTATGCACGATAGCTTGCCTAGGGTTTACGTAAATAGAGAGTCTTTTCTATTTTTTGAGTCATTGTTGATTCGGGTGCAGCTCCGCGTTGTTCTCATCGTTTAGCAGGACTTCCGCCTTCTACTTCTCCTCCTCCTTTGGGAGAGAGACCTAGATAGTCTAGGTGGACTATGTCGCACATTGATTCACACACCATGGAAGACCATATAGAAAGTATTCTTGAACCTCCTTCTCCCATTCGTGTTGACGATGGGGAGTTTACTCCTACTTGCGATCCTTCACCTGACTTGGCTGAGTTAGGTCCTGTGATTTCTGAGATAGGAACCTTTCATGATAGACCTACTCACTCTAGGTTTGATTCCCCATTGACGCATTACCGGTATGGAATGCCGGAGGATGCCGACACTCATTTCGAACCTACAAACACGAGTTATGGTAGTTATGGTATGTCTAGTTTTCCCACACATGATTTGGCATTTCATGTCAAATTTGAGTTCGAGTCTAACACTATGCCTGGGGGCACTCTTATTCCTTACCATGCAGAGAGGTTTGGGAGCACTAGTCACATTGCACCTTCCATCCCGGTGGTGGAAGCCACATCACATATTCCTCCTAGGTCTAGGTCTAGTGATCCTATTAGGATACCAGATCCAAGACGAGTGACTATAGCGAATAATATGTACATAATTACACAGATCCCTCCATCCTCTGTCGCGAGTTCTTCAAATGTTCACCCTCCACCTTATTCACATGGTCCATCGGGCTGAAACATTGCTACGAGTCATGTCTGTATTGTGGTTACTAGACCGGTTGTGTCTCAACTTCATGTACTGCCCGTTGTTTCGGGAGGTCATGCTCTTACTTCTAGAGGTCACATTCCTACTTCCAGCATGTATATTCCTACTTCTGGAGCGTATGTTCCTACTTACGGCTTGTCCCATGGGACATCTCATCTGATGACTTACGGACCCTATTATGGGACGCAGTATGGGCAACGTTCTTCACCTTATGGGGGCGGGTATCAACAACCTACTTACTCTCCTAATTACAGCTTCATGGCTCCTACTAGTCAAGGTCCACCACACTATGAATCAGGGAGCGGTCCATCGACCTCATCATCCTAGGCTCCCTTTCCTCGCGATGTTGAATCTTCCTGACTTGTCAAGATTGGCGAATGATCCTGTAGCTCATGACCCAGCTTGGCCACCTGTCCCTACTAAGCTTCCTTCGGACATACCTAAGTTCAAGGGCAAACCGGTAGAGGATCCGAGCGAACACGTTACTACATTTCACCTATGGTGCTCTTCGAATTCCTTACATCAGGACTCCATTCGTTTGAGGCTATTTCAATGCACCCTTATAGGGCCTGTCACGAAATGGTATATAGAGCTACCTAGGGGAGAATTTTCTTTGTTTGATGACCTTGCGATGACTTTTCTTAACCACTTTCAGCTACCAGTGTGTTACGATGTTGGTACTGAACTCTTGTCGACATTTCGGCAGGATAAAGCCACACATATCTCATATCATATCCAAGAGTGGCGTAGACGAAAGAGGTTAATTAAAGCCTTTATACCGCCGAAGTTCCTCCTTGAATGGTTCCTTAAGTCGTTATTGCCATATATAGTGAAGGATGTGTCTACATCTGGAGTGCAGAATGAGGAACAAGCGATTTTTAAGGTGTAGGAACTGGACTTGATTAATTATGCTTAGTTCGGTTTGTTATATGAGATTATTCCCAATGCTATGCATTCTAGTTTCGACCCCAAAGTCAAACCTGGACCATATGCCAATGGCATTGTTGGTTGTGCAAGTGCGAAACCTGCGGATTCGGTTGAAAATCAAGTTAGTCAATTGTCACTCAACCAATCCACTTCGGGACAAGCTACAGCTTCGTCTCAACCCACCCAAACGACGAGTGTACTTTCAGTGCAATCGTCGGACCAGAAGGGTAACCAACAGCCCAGACTAAATAGAAAGAAGGGTAAGAATAATCGTAAGGGTGGAAATAAGAATGAGAATTCTAACAATAATGACAAGAATTACCGAAATGCTGTGGGGGACAAGCAAGCTAAACATAAGGTTAAGTTCCCTTGCAAGTTATGTAAGGACGATCACCTCACTTACTTGTGCCCTTGTATCAATGAAGCCTCGAAGTTCTTGGCATAGGGCCCAGCTGTGCTAACTAACCCTTTACCTCAAAATATGAACTCGAGGTCCCATGACCAGTCTGGTGGTGGTCAAGATCCACCGGAGGGTAGTGGTCGTGGTTGAATTAACATGGTGTGTGCTACGAAAGTTGTGACCCGTGTGAAATATTATGGTTCATCACAACCCAACCTAGGTAAAGATCCTGATCCACCAGGGTCCCCTTTGTGTATTGAGAAACCTATGGATAAACCTGAAACTACACCTCGCATTTCTAAGGGAGTCCTTAAGCATTCGTGGCACAATCCAAATGCTCAAGCCGCCCAGAACTATTCAGTTGTCGAGGATTTGGGCCACATTCCTTGCGCGATGTTTGCATTGGAAGTGCTTCAGAGTTGTCCTTCGCAAAGGAAGGTGTTGCTTTCTACCCTTGGTGTGAATGAAGATGATTCTTCCTCCATGATTAAATTTGAAACCGTAGGACTTCAGCCTCACTTGCCTTACTATGTGTCTCTTTTGAGTCATGTAGAATGTCTTAATATGACCATCAAGTGCACTGTGATTGACGAAGGCGCTGCCGCTTCTGTGATGTCTTTATCATGTTGGAAGGGTTTAGGTTCCCCAGAGCTGTCTAAATCAGCGACCATGTTAACTACGTTCGATGGGAGATCATTTAGGCCGCACGACATTCTTCCTTCCCTTAAAGTCCATTTGGGAGGGAAGACTGTTGCGATAGAGGTCGAGGTGGTTGATGCGCCCCTTGACTACAATCTCTTGCTGGGTAGGAATTGGATGTATAGTATGCAAGCCATGGATTCTTCCCTGTTTTGCGTTGTATGCTTTCCACATAACGGGAAGATAGTCATGATTGATCAAATGACATTCAAGAATCTGCCTGTTACCGCATCTTCGGGAGCTTCGATCCTGATCGTTGAGCACTCTCAGTCAGCAACTAGGAGTGTGGGTCTAGGCATGTATCCATCCCTCATGGGAAGATTTAGTTGTCCTGCACCTATCCTTATGATAGGGTCTAGTTCCGGTGAGGCTTCGACATCTATGAGATCGGTGTCTTTTCGCACGATTCATATGGAATATCCTTGGATTCTTCCTACACGAAGTACTCCGAGTGAGCCCATCGTGATGGATGTGTTGTTGCCTGCAACTATGATAGCTTATCAAGCTAATCTCAGGTGTGTTGCAGAGCCTATTCCTTCCTCTTTGCGGATGGAGGAGGAGGACCCTTATGTGCTGCCAGCATGGGCAGTACAGTCTTCTCACATGCACAACTGCCTTGATACGGTTTTCCCTTCAGATGAAGCGATTATCGAGGCTATGTTGGGAGTCGAGCCACCATGGGAGGAACTCCATCATAGATCGTACTTTCTTCCCGAGCTTGACCGCTTGGAGCGTGAGGATTTTAGGGCGGTTCTTAGTGAGAGAGTTGGTAGTCCTATGGTTCCATTAAGCTCTCCTGGTCAGATGTCTAATGGAAACATGGCTAACATATCTTCTACGATTCCTATCAACATCTCTCGCGATCCTGGCAGGATAGAGAATGTCTATATTGGGGCGGAATGTTCCCATGCTGAGATTCTAGAATACACCGAGCTATTTAAAGAATTTCATGATATTTTTTCTTGGTCCTACGATGAAATGCCAGGTATCGACCCTCGTATTGTCGAGCACGAAATTAAGACTTACCCCAATGCTAAGCCTGTTTGACAATGTTTACATGCCGTGAATCCTAGGAAAGCACCCGTGATTAAGGCAGAGATAGAGAAGCTGTTAAAAGCTTGTTTTATCTATCCCGTTCCCTTGATGGAGTGGGTTTCAAACCCCGTTCCGGTGGATAAGAAGCAAGGAGTGATCCGCATATGTACTAATTTCCTCGATTTGAATCGTGCTTGTCCTAAGGACAATTTCCCCACACCATTTATTGATCAGATTTTGGATGAGTGTGTGGGTAGCGAGGTTTTCTCCTTTATGGACGACTTTTTTTAGTATAATCAAATACAAATTAAACCTGAGGACCAACATAAGACTCCATTTATTTGTCCTTGGGGAACTTTTGCATATCAAAAAATTCCATTTGGCTTTAAAAACGCAAGAGCTACATTTCAGCGGGCGATGACCTTGATCTTCCACGATCTCAAGTCCATTATCAAAGTATTTTTGGATGACCTTGCTGCTCATTCTTGTATGAGAATGCGTCATCCCTATCACTTGAGATTGGTATTCGAAAGATGCCGGCATTATTTGGTTAGATTAAACCCTCATAAGTGCATCTTTTATGTGAAGTCAGGTCATTTGTTAGGATTCATCGTTTCTAAAGAGGGTATAAGAGTTGACCCTTTGAAGGTTGAGGCAATACTTCAGTTGTCTTCCCTGAAGAATATTCGTCATCTTCAATGTTTGCAAGGCATGGAAAACTTCTTACGAAGATTTGTTGTCAATTTTTCCAATTTGACTAGAGGCTTCATGCGTCTCTTGAAGAAGGACACCACCTTTTTTTGGGATGAGTGAGCCCAGGAGTCCTTTGATGCACTCAAGAAAGCCCTAGCATCGGCCCCGGTGATTAGACCCCTGGACTATAGCCGTCATTTTCTATTATGCGTGGCCACGTCCATGGGGACGATTGGTATGGTTTTGGTTAAAGAGGATGAGGAGCTCCAAGAGCATGTCATATACTATTTGAGCTGAAACCTTATTGACGTAGAGATTCATTACTCTCATGTCGAGAAGCTTGCTTTAGCTACCGTACATGTGGTTCATCGGTTGAGACATTATATTATCCTTCGCCAGACCTTGGTTGTAGCCCATGTCAATCCGTTTCATTTCGTCCTCACTCAAAGGATGATTGGGGGAAAATATAATAAATGGATTGTCATTTTGCAAGAATTCGATCTCGAATTTGTTTTGGTAAAATCGAAGAATTCTTTAATTTTTGCAGAGCTTATATCGGATTTCCCGAGTGAGGCTGAGGAGTTGGTTTGTGAAGATACATTTTTTGATGAGCATATCTTCTTAATCTCAACCTTAGATCCATGGTATGGGGATATCATAATATATTTACAAACATTGAAGACCCCTACTCACCTCTCACAAGATGAATGACGACGATTATGTCACGTCTCTAAGAACTACCTCATAGTGGATAATACTTTGTACCTCCATGGGGTAGATTCCATTTTACGATGTTGTTTAACTCATGAAGAGGCTAAGGTAGTGTTGAATGATTTCCATGGAGGGGCATGTGGTGGTCATTTATCCGGGCTTTCTACAGCTCAAAATATCTTAAGAGTGGGTTATTTCTGGCCGTCGATCTTTAAAGATTGTGTAGATGTGGTCAAGAGGTGCCACCCTTGCTAGGTGTTCGCCCATAACATGCGCTCGAAACCTTCCCCGTTACATCCCATTCACTAGTACAAAATGAGGAATTAGCTACTAGGTGACTAAAATTTCTAGTCACCACAGGTTTTCCAAGTGATTTACTACTAAATATGAGCAATTTTGATTGACCCAACTATAAACGACTAATTTAGTCACCAATTAAAAAATATGACTAAATAATAAGTGACAGAGTTAAAAATGACTAAAATAAATGACTAATTTAGTCACGGCATAAAAAACGACTATCTAGAAGAATATGAATTAGTCATTTTTAATTGTGTCATGAAAAATTGCAAATTTGGCAATGAAGTGTAATTTTTGTAAGTTGTCTACCTTCTATTAGTAATATTAGTGCCATGCACCTTTATCTTTAGAGATCCAACAAAGCAATTGCATGAATTTTCTCTTGACCATCTTTATCCCTGCTGCATCATTGAAGCAAACCCGGTTAAGCACGTTCCAAAAGAAAATTATGTTCCTATGTCAATTATGAATTAGGTACTAGAACTAGTACCGTATTGTTACCTAGATAGAAGCATCAAAGCCCTACATCCCCTCGAAAACAGGCCATTCGAATGCACCTCCTCCATGTAGACTTACCAAATGCATCCAATGCATGGCCAAAAAAACACGTCAACTTCGTATTTCTAGGCTGAAGGTATTGTTCGACCCCCGCTCCCCTGTTTTTGCACTTGATACCCTATTTTTGTAGACAATAAGTCAGTTCAGGATCTTGTAGTGACCAGCCAAAGCGCTTCAAAGGTATGGTTCTTGCTGCTCTGATTGTGTTCATCACTCCAATCAATAACCAATTGTTATGGTTTTTTACAAGTCTCAATGCTGCTGAAGTTACTTCTTCTAGTACTTTACATTTGCAATTATCACCATCTCTAGCCTATGCGCTCATAACCATATGCATTTTGAGCTTTCAACTTGGGAAAAGCATGAACACCCTCCTCACACCCTCTTGCAATGCCACTATTTTCAAAGGTCACTGGTTTTTGCACATCGACGTTCCTCACACACTCCAAAGGAAAACTGAAGCAGACATTAGAAGAAGTGATTAAACTTTGAAAGGAGGTTTACTTATTTCTTAGATTGTGGCAAGTTTTCTATAATGGAACAAAGATTATGCCCCAAAAGTTTAAAAGATTTGAATCATCCAAGTGTTGGAATCCGATACCATATATGGATTCTTTGATGGGGCCGAGTAGGATGGAAATTGTGGTACTGGCATGATCCTCTGTATATATCACTCTCATAATTTCAAGCTAAGGATGGGTGTTGGGAGTGGCACTAATACTTTTTCTAAAATTTTAGCCTTATGGAGGCTTTTATGGTTCACAATATATATAT
>LPNX010115151.1:0-92500 GCA_001517045.1 Pseudotsuga menziesii
AGTTTATTTTTAGTTTAATCGAACTGCTACTAAGGATTCCAGATTCCTTAGTAGGTGCTCATCAGCACAAGCTAGGGTGAAAACCCTAGCTACAGTGATGGGCATTTTTGACAGGGTTGTGGGAGGTGTTCCCACATGGTCAGATGTGAGTGTTGGGCATGCCTTTCTGATATGATTATAGGATTGGTTCCTACATGATCAGATATAAGTGCTGGGTAGGCCATTCTAACTTAGGGTCATATATAAGTGCTGGAAGAATACCTACATGGAGGCTAGGCCTACAACCAGCATGAAAAAGGGCTAGCTCTGTAGAACTTCCTGTGGCGAGAAGAATCACGGGATAAAACCCATGATGATACAATGATGATGATCCAACAATTATGAGCCAGATCGAGGGATGATCCAGATCTAGTGATGATGCTCCAGAGATGATCCAGATCAAGGGATGATCCAGATCTAGTGATGATGATCCAGATCGACTGATGATCCAGATCCAGATGAAGATGAATTGCAGATGAAGATGAATTGAATATAGACATGACTTTAAGGTGAATATGACGAGGACTCAATGATGATCCAGATGATACAGAGAAGAAGACTTGTGCTAATAAATTGTGTCGAGAGAATACCTTCCTAGTTAAGAGGGAGTGTTGATGTAATTGTAACTTCGGAATGTATTCACTTGTATTTCTTATGTATTGTAACTCGATGTTTATTTTGGGATGTATTTGTAATGTAATTAAGTCATGTCATGCCCCTATGTTTCGATCAGGAGTTTCTATAATGTAAACAAGTCATGTCAAGTCAAGCTGGGTAACCCTCCTATTGTCTAAGGGTTAAAGTCCCCGCAGTTTCAAGGCACTAGGGTTATTAGACTCACCTAGTGAGGTCGGCCCTAGTTGGGTTTAGTCAAGTAAGGAACTAGTATAAATAGAGAGCTAGCCTCTCTATTTATCACACACTCACTCACTCTCAGTTGTAGAGCATAGCTGAGGAAGAGAAAGACACTGGGACAAGGAAGAAAAAGCTTACCGCTATCGGGAGATCATCTTACTATTTTTGGGTTTCACTTTTGGTGCTGATTCTATATCTGAGGAAGTTGTGGGGTTTTCTCCATTTATGGTTTCCCCGAGGAAAAACACTGTGTTCATTGTCTCTTGTGTTTTATTGTTGTGCTTATTGTTCTCTCAGTTAAATATCCTAATGTTAAAAATCTAATAGGGTTCAATTGCCACAAATACAACCAACATTGTAACCTCACTTGAGGATAAAATAGTATTGTAGTTAAGGTAGGACTTAGGGGATAGGAATCCAAAAAACACCCCTCTATCATTAACATTCTGAGACATAGTTTTTTTCCAATAGGGAGCCAAAAACCTCTTGTATTTGTTGACACAGTCACAACCATTTTGTTGGGAGCCCCCCTGCTCAGCAGGATTAATCCACAAAAAAGGGGTTCTAGAAGTCAGGGTTGAATACCACACTCCATATTGAACCGAAGGATAAACCTTCATATACCTCCTTGTGCATGTCAGCATATACTGGGTGTCGAGGGACAAAGGGCTGAAGCATCACTAAACCAGATAGACGTGTCATGAACGAGGTATCCTAGTGGTCAATCTTCTAGGGATATTTTACCCAGAGGTCCTTCTCGGTAGTGGGATTCTATTATCCTGTATGGTTCTTCCATTTCGTATTTTCTAACTGGGATTTCATCACTTTGTTGAGCATACAATTTGTGAGGAGCTTCCAGCTTGTATTTAGGATCTTTCTTGCACTCATATCCCATAGGTTAGTGAATCATTTTCATTTGATAGGTAGTGCTGCTTGTTGGATTTTGGCCACTCTTGTTGTAGACTCACCTTTCTGTGACCCATTTTTGTAGTTTGGTTTTAGAGGTTGTCGTTGGTATATGAGCCACCATTTTATACGATCTCCTTCTACACACTCAACTATAGTTTGGTTTCTGAGCCTGCGATTGATTCTCTCTAGTTTCTTGTCATTGCATAGCACTCCATATAGTCATTATAGCTCCACTACACTACTCATATAGGATTAGGGGGCATACCCCTTAGTTCATTTCTTTGAACTGTCACTGTCGGAGCCACCTTCGACATCGCTCACCACCTTTGAAGCCACACATGGCCTCTGACTCTGATTCAGATTCCTACTAGTCCAAACCCACCTTGTTCACTTCTCCATCTATCCCCATGGCTGGTGCACATCCTGACCCATTCCAAGGGGGGCTTGTTAGTAGTGGTATCATTTACATTCAAACCACCATTAAAGGTATCCTTGATTTGGGCCCATAGGCCCTGGTCCTAGTGGGACTGTTAACACTGCACACACTACTACTGGTTCACTACCCACTAGTAGTGGTTCCATTCTAGTCACCGTTGTCACTACCATTCTGCCTTATATACTTGCAGGTAGTTTCCCTTCCACATTGATTCTGACTATTCCTACCATACCAGTGATGTTTCCTAACATCAGGTGTCAACCTCAGCCACCCCTAGTTATGTAGAGGAACTATGTTCCTGCAACTATCGACACCATTGCTGGTCCTTCCCGAGGCAACCTCAGCTCTAGCATACCTTTCATGGCTAGTATCTACCTTCCATATTTGTCATGGTTGTGACTAATGACCCCATTCGTCACCACCCACAATAGCCTCCTATGCCTACGAATCTTCCCTCATACATCCCTAAGTTTGAGGGAAAGGAAGGAGAGGAACCTCAAAATCATATCATGTCATTCCACCATATAACAACATTTTGGATGACTCCATTCGATTAAGGTTGTTCCATCACACACTTACAGTTGCGACGGTCAAGTGGAACATTGATTTGCCTCATACTACTTACCCTGACTTCTCCTCACTCACTTCGATGTTCCTTCAATACTTTCAATTACCCGTCCAATATGATGAGGCAATGGAGATCCTTCTATCATGTCGCCAAACCACATCTACCCACATCACAGATCATATCCATGAGTGGCACCATAGACGTAGCTTGTGTAAGATCTGTTTGGATGGTAGGATATTCCTTTACTAGTTTCTCAAAACCTTACTCCCCCTATAGCCAAGGACGTTGCATCTGTGCAACCCAAATCGAGGAGGAAGCCATCTTTAAAGATTAATAGTTCAATTTGATTTATTCCCAACCTGGTTACTTATACACCGTCATACCTGATGCTCCCCGAGCTGGAACCTCTCACCGAGATATGTTGGGGGCCTATGATGTTATTGATGGAGTTATCAGCTCTGTTACCCAGCATTCTTAGTTTTACACGGCCTCTCCCATGATGCCACCCCATGAGGGTAATACCCATAGTGTTTCCCAACCAAGTTATACCCCCAATTACTCATGTGGGATGGTTAAATATGGAGGCACTTCCTCCTATATACCTCATGTTTACGCCCTTGATTATTCACGTGTAACGATTGAGTCTAGAGCCACCCATTTCGCTCCAAATCCTCACGTTCATGGGACAACTTGTTTGACACACTCATGTTCTAGCCACATGGACGGATTTGCAGCTCCTCCAGCTCCTATAGCCTATTATGCACCACCTATGCAACCCACTCTGGCTTCAGCAACTCCTTTGTTTTCTGTGGGATAGGTTTATGCTCAAGAAAACCTTCCTAACAAACTCACCCCCAATAACAAACAAGGGCAGGGAAATAATGAGAGAGGAAGGAATCATGGCAAAAACTAGCCCCAAGGAGGTGACCAACAAGTCAACACTCCAAAAACATGGCGTCGACCATCCTGCACAGAATCCTTGGCATCCTAATCGACCTAGAAAAAACCCACAATTACGGACCAATCATCTGTGTGGTATCTTCAACACTTACGACCACTACACTCACCAGTGTCCTCACATGGCTCATGTTCAACAACTCCTCCTAAATGATAATCAACGTGATCCGAATGCGGCTACTCTAGTTCAGCCAAACATAGCACCACCAGGTCCTATGCCTATGGTGCTCCAAAACCCCCTACCACACCAAAGAGTGGTTTCAACCCAACCCTTTGACCCACTTTCTCCCGCAGCTCTTACTGTGGCCCCACCTACTAAGGATGGTGTCCATCACTTCATGACATTGTCATCCGAATACAACCTCCAGACTCGATGCAACTAGTATGGATCCACCATAGGAACCATTGATCCATCAGTGGAATCTAACTCTAATGCTTATAAAATTTCTTTGCACTTACTGAGACCCCCCACATATGGGGCGGCCAGAGTCCCATGGTTCCCTATGTGTCGGGTCGCAAATAATGCTACTACCAGAGCTTCCATCAACTACAATATAGTTGATGACTTGGTCCAATCTCCTACAACCATATCCACTCTGGAAGTGCTTAAAACTTGTCGATCACAACGTAAAGAATTTTTTTCCATGCTAGGAGTCTACGATCCCTTCGATTCTAGGTTGATCACCTTTGACCTGGATCAAGGAGAACATAGGATGTCGTCGACCATCTCCTTCCAAGTTTCGGTCATAATTCAGAATTTGGTCGTACCTCGATGCATTATTGATGAGGGGGCATCCACCTGCGTTATGTCAAATTTTGTTTGGAAAAAACTTGGGTCCCCTACCCTTCAACCTGCCACCACCACTCTTCGTGCTTACGATGGCCACTCTACTTAGCCCCAGGGGATTCTCATGAATGTTCCTGTTGAGTTAGCTGGAAAAATTATTTTGATTGATGTTAAACAAAAAAATCCCTCAGTAAACTCTACATGACCTACACCACCCAAAGACATCTATCTCACTACCCACCTTTGACCCCCACACCCTTGCAAAGGCTCAAAAACTTGAAAGGGCTTAAAAACCCCTAAAAAGAGCCAAAATAGCTCTCATAGGGGCTCAAACCTCCAAAAAGGGGCTAAAACCCCTCAAAGGAGCTTAAAATCCCCAAAGGAGCTAAAAATTTGGGTGAAAGGGGCTTAAAGCCCCAAAAAGGGGCTAAATCCCTAACCAAGGGCTTAAAACCCTAAATCTCAAGAAAAAACTATAAATAGAGGGGTGGGGGTCACTCTCAAAACACTCCTTCTCACCCTATCATTATGCTGCCCGTGTGAGTGCCTTGAGACCCACATCTCTCAAGCCATTCACCCCCTCTCTCTCATTTGCTCCATCAACCCATAAGCCAAAACCCCATTTCATAGAGAGGTGTTTCCAAAGCTAGGGCATGGTGGCCCATTTCCACATAGGTTGAAGGTATAACCATGTATTTCTTGATTGTAGTTTAGTTTTATTGATTATTTTTTCTTACAGATTTATTTGCTTACAGTTTGTTGTAGGTTCTCCACTAAGTCTTTGTTGCAAGTTTATTTTTCCTAGCATTGTCTGGAAGGGTTTTTCTTCCACCCACAGGAACAAACAAGGGCAGGGAAATAATGAGAGAGGAAGGAATCATGGCAAAAACTAGCCCCAAGGAGGTGACCAACAAGTCAACACTCCAAAAACATGGCGTCGACCATCCTGCACAGAATCCTTGGCGTCCTAATCGACCTAGAAAAAACCCACAATTACGGACCAATCATCTGTGTGGGATCTTCAACACTTACGACCACTACACTCATCAGTGTCCTCACATGGCTCATGTTCAACAACTCCTCCTAAATGATAATCAACGTGATCCGAATGCGGCTACTCTAGTTCAGCCAAACACAGCACCACCAGGTCCTATGCCTATGGTGCTCCAAAACCCCCTACCACACCAAAGAGTGGTTTCAACCCAACCCTTTGACCCACTTTCTCCCGCAGCTCTTACTGTGGCCCCACCTACTAAGGATGGTGTCCATCACTTCATGACATTGTCGTCCGAATACAACCTCCAGACTCGACGCAACTAGTATGGATCCACCATAGGAACCATTGATCCATCAGTGGAATCTAACTCTAATGCTTATAAAATTTCTTTGCACTTACTGGGACCCCCCACATATGGGGAAGGCAGAGTCCCATGGTTCCCTATGCGTCGGGTCGCAAATAATGCTACTACCAGAGCTTCCCTCAACTACAATATAGTTGATGACTTGGTCCAATCTCCTACAACCATATCCACTCTGGAAGTGCTTAAAACTTGTCCATCACAACGTAAAGAATTTTTTTCCATGCTAGGAGTCTATGATCCCTTTGATTCTAGGTTGATCACCTTTGACCTGGATCAAGGAGAACACAGGATGTCGTCGACCATCTCCTTCCAAGTTTCGGTCATAATTCAGAATTTGGTCGTACGTCGATGCATTATTGATGAGGGGGCATCCACCTGCGTTATGTCAAATTTTGTTTGGAAAAAACTTGGGTCCCCTACCCTTCAACCTGCCACCACCACTCTTCGTGCTTACGATGGTCACTCTACTTAGCCCCAGGGGATTCTCATGAATTTTCCTGTTGAGTTAGCTGGAAAAATTGTTTTGATTGATGTTAAACAAAAAAGTCCCTCAATAAACTCTACATGACCTACACCACCCAAAGACATCTATCTCACTACCCACCTTTGACCCCCACACCCTTGCAAAGGCTCAAAAACATGAAAGGGCTTAAAAACCCCTAAAAAGAGCCAAAATAGCTCTTATAGGGGCTCAAACCTCCAAATAGGGGCTAAAACCCCTCAAAGGAGCTTAAAATTCCCAAAGGAGGTAAGAATTGGGAGAAAGGGGCTAAAGCCCTAACCAAGGGATTAAAACCCTAAATCTCAAGAAAAAACTATAAATAGAGGGGTGGGGGTCACTCTCAAAACACTCCTTCTCACCCTATCGCTATGCTTCCCGTTTGAGTGCCTTGAGACCCACATCTCTCAAGCCATTCAACCCCTCTCTCTCATTTGCTCCATTAACCCATAAGTCAAAACCCCATTTCATAGAGAGGTGCTTCCAAAGCTAGGGCATGGTGGCCCATTTCCACATAAGCTGAAGGTATAACCATGTGTTTCTTGTTTGTAGTTTAGTTTTATATATTGTTCTTGCTTGCAGGATTATTTTCTTACAGTTTATTGTAGGTTCTCCACTGAGTCCTTGTTGCAAGTTTATTTTGTCTAACGTTGTCTTATAGGTCTTCCATTAACAATTTCTTGCAGGGTTTTTCTTCCACCCACAGGAACCCTACCCTTCCATCCTATAGACAAAAGGTAGATGTTCCTGCTCATAGATAGGGCGAAAGCCCTACTATGGTCGCCAAACTGTAGTAGGGCTTTCACCCTTGCTACAAGCAGGAACAACTACCTTCCGCCTATAGGATGGAAGGGTAGGGTTCTTGTGGATGAAAAACCTTGCAAGGAAAGCTTATCTCTGAGCCATGAAACCCTGTAAGAAATTGTTAGAAAAAATAAGAAATGGCTTCAAGAAATCAGAGGAGAACCTGCAGCAAACCATGAGTAAATAAACCTGCAAATAAACATGAGTTAGAAAACTAAACTAACAATAAAAGAAACATGGTTATAGCTTCAGCCTTTGTGGAAATGGGCCACCATGCCCTATCTTTGGAAGCACCTCTCTAAGGAATGGAGTCTTGGCTTACGGAGCTATGGAGGAGAGGGGTGAATGACTTGAGAGGAAAGGGTCTCAAGGCACTCACACGGGCACCATAACAATAGGGAGAGAAGGAATGTTCTGAGAGTGACCCCCACCCCTTTATTTATAGTTTTTTCCTGAGATTTAGGGTTTTAAGCCCTTGGTTAGAGCTTTAGCCCCTTTTTTGGGCTTTAATCCCCTTTTGCCCAATTCTTAGCTCCTTTGGGGATTTTAAGCTCCTTTGAGGGGTTTTAGCCCCTTTTTGGAGGTTTTAGCCCCTATGAGAGCTATTTTGGCTCTTTTTAGGGGTTTTTAAGCTCTTTTCATGTTTTTGAACCTTTGCAAGGGTGTGGGGGTCAAATGAGGGTAGTGATTTAGATGTCTTTGGGTGGTGTAGGTCATGTAGAGCTCACTGAGGGATTTTTTGGGTTAATGGATTCCCCCTGATGTGTGAGGGAAGGAGCTCATCGTATGGTCGATGGACATCATAGGTTTTTCTGGGGAGAGGTGGTTCTTCTTGGGCTGGGGCATGGTGGATTTTTGCTTTTGTATTAATATGGTTCCCATCAATGGGTAAGATACAAATAATGTGTGACATGTATATGGTTGAGGCGAGCATCCCCATGCTCGTAATGATGTCAAAAGAATAATGTGATATAAGCTCTATAATGCAAGAGTCGATCATGTACAATTGGTTGTTACACTATTGGTTTCCTCGATAAGAGGCTAAATACAATACTGATATGAAGAACTGTTACATTGGACCCATGGAATTCTCATGGAATGATATATCTTCATCATTGATGGTTTGCTGGATCTGGAATGGTACATAATTGTAGGGACTCACTAACGGAGAGTCAAAATCTCTGTGGTACAAATATGCTGCATCAATCATAAATCTATATAGAATCACTACTGGGGCTTCTGAACACTATCTCCATCGCAACCCAGAAATCATAAGGGATATGAACCTATTTGGGCCCCTTAAATAGAGTCATAAATGTGCTAGAGTCAGGTGAAATCTGAGGTCTTGGACAAAATACTGGATGGACCAATACCCTATACGAATCTCAACGGTGCGATGATGTAGCTGTAGTCGAGCATGTGAGATACAACCATCTCGAGAGGCACTAAGGACTCATCTCAAGTGGTCAAAGGAACTCATCAATGAGGTTAATTAAATCAAGATACAGGGACCTCTGGTTCCATCCTCTGGAATATGTTTGTTGCCATCGACAGAGGGAGACCTGCAACTGGCCAAGGCAATGGTGTTTCCTTGACCAGAAACATGAGGGGGATAGCCGAAATATGTGAGACAATATGAGGACTAACCCACTGAATGGTGGGGGGGAGGAGTTGAACAGGGGCAGGGAATCACAGGGGACTCAAACTTACTTTGTTCAGAGTATGATAGTAGGGTGGACCAGGCAGCAAATGAAACTGACTCATGGGAAAGTGATTATAGCTGTAATATTGAGAATGTAAATACATATGGGAAATACTTGGGGGAGGTAGACACTCTTGGTATTGATGGGATCCAAGGAAGACACATTGCATCATACTCTAAACAAAGGCGACCCAAAGTGGGAATGCTGCTGAACTGTTATATGTGGGGTGGTGTCTAAAGACACCATTGTGGTACGATCTCGTGGATTGTTAGCGAGCCCAAGAAAATGAATGCTTGATGGTGCTTTCAATTTTAGAGAGTCTGAAAGCATGAAGAAGACTCCAGTGGGGTCTCTTTTTCATTGATAGTCTCCTGTGCCCAAAAAAGGTTAAAAGTGTACATAGGAGAGATTTCCCATCCTTTATGGGATGAGAGACTTCTTTACCATTGATAGTCCAATCAGGCCGGAAAAGGTTAAACCTATACTGACTGGACGGTCATTCAGATGCTTTTACGAGCATGAATGAGACCAAGTTTGCTCGATGATCTTTTCTTGATGATAAGGATGGAAAAGAGCTTAACGACAACCCATGGTGAGCTTTTTCGTAAAGTTCATCCCCTCTACCCGAGAAATCATAAAAGGATGCAGAGGGGAATGGTCTTGGCTTGAATGTGCCAAGGTGGTCCTTTTCATACGGTAGTCTACATAGTTCGCAAAAGGAGATAAATGAGATGATGTAGATGCCCTTTTCTATACTTTAATGAGCAGGAAAGGAAGCAGCGGCGCTCGACAATCTTTTCATTCTTTTAGGAGTCAGAAAAGAGCTTAACAGAAACTCTGGTATGGTCAACCGGTTGAGGAGGCACTGATGGTGCCCCCATGTTGGGAAAATGGACAGTGGTCCAAAGGTCATACATGTAGTATGGATGGAGCAATTGGATCTTGAATGTACCAATACATGCACGTGATAGATTGCGGTAGAGGCACGTGAGTCGGTGCGGTAGAGGTACGCAAACTGAGGTGGCTCTAAGATAGAGGTCAGGAGAGTCTTGTGTGAGTTATGGTGGACGGATTGGACTACATATGATGTGAGTGCAAGTTCGGAGGCAGTTATATGCCAAATCCATGCAAAAGAAATGATCCACCCTCCGGGTGGTGGTCTGGGGACTTGCGTAGGGTGCAATGGACGAATTTGATAGTTATATGATGTGCCTTCCTGGGAAATGGTCTGGAGTCGCACATGAGTTGCGGTAGGTAGGTGTGATGCAAGTATAGGTCCAGAGACACTTACATCACAATGTGGTATGTAAACTGAGGTAACTCTAGGGAAGTGGCCCCAAAAATTACTTGTTAAACATGAGACAATGGTGTCATTAAAAGATAGAGGATGGAATTGTGAGCCTAGAGGTGTGAGGGGTGTCTCAAATAGACTCTAGGTGACTCTAATTAGTAGCTAATGGTGCTGCCCCTAGTGTAGTGATGCACAGGGAAAAAATAGAACAAATGGGAGCCTATGGGTATGGAGCTAGCTAAACGTGCAATGTGTGATTCCCATGGTGGTATGGAAATCGACGTGACTTAGGGTAATGGAACAAGAAATCAATGTGGAGGGAGGCAGTCTAAAAGTCCTTTCTTTCCCTAGGAGAATTGTGCAACTGAGAGATATGGAGAGGACGTGACCCCCAAGATAGGTCTAGGGACCTGAGGGTATGCTATTAGGGTGGTAGCTAGATCATACGTGCGACATACTGTGTGCATGTGTAGATGTGGGACAACACCCTCCAGTGGGATACCCATGGTGCAGGGGCAAGGATCATATCAACCTGCTCATGTGAAAATGATGCAATAGAGTTCTATAATGGACTCACTATGACTAGATGTAGAATGACTACTGGAGGGGATCACCAACTCATGAGAAAAAACAATGCAAAACAAAAATAAAATACTATGCTATAAGTGACTCATGATGGCAGTATTATGCATAGACTCTCTTTAGGTAGAGCCCATTGTGCAACTTCTTGAAGAGGTGACCATATGAGTCAATAAAGAGGTATGCCCCCTTGTCGAGACGAAGGTCGTTGGCAAGGAAGGTGATGGAATTTGGTCTTTTATGGGAAGAACCAATTCCACACTATGGTTTAAAGGGAATATGGTAAAACTGGAGGCGGTCTTACAGATCTCTCTGTCATCACGTAAGTGGTGTCAGGGTAGATCTGGTGGATCTTCCATGACCAATGAGACATAAGGGAGACTGGTGCTAGCAATTATGTAAATGGTATTGGTTGTGGTTTTGGTGGCCTTTCCCCAAGTCTTTGTTGGAGGAAGAGGGGCAGGCCTGGAGACGGGAGGAGTCTTTGATGGAACTGGAGGTAGGTGCAACCTCATCTTGATTGGATGGAAAAGAGTAAAAAAATATTGGGGCCTCAGAGGTAGGGTAGGTGGTTCAAGGTACCACACAGGAACTCCCAATGTGAAATCCTGTAAGTTGCGGGTTGCCAAGACAGACTTACTCATGATTCCATATGGTTGGAAAAGGAAAAGGAAAAGGAAAAGGATCGTGTTGAGTGGGAATGAACCTCAATTTTTTCCTGGTAACTGAGGTTGGGGTTGCGACTGAGTTTGTAGATGTGGCTGGGATTGTGGGTGTAGATGGAGCTGCAGCTGCGACTGTGGTTGGTGCTGCAGGTGCAGTTGGAGTTTAGGTGTAGCAGTACTTGATGAGAGCATGCACAAATCCGTAGTATCACTTGGTGTTGGTGGTGGAGGTAAGAATGGGAATGAAGCTATCATGGCTATATCGGTGAACAAACCAGGACCTACAACCAACAATGAAGGAGTGGCTACATTTTCGAAGGAAGTATCCATAGTGGGGATTCCATTAGCTAGTGTAGTCAGCCCCTGCGGATCATGGTAAGATAGTTGATCCATGGTCACAATTTTCCTATCATGAGGGAACATCATAAGGCGGAACATGGTGGATGCCACAAGTCTCATGTTGTACATGTAGCTTTGTCCCAAGAGCAGGTTATAGTCCAACTGTGTGTTGGCCACCTCCATGTCAATTAGGACTGTCTTCACTACTAAAGTGATGGGGACGTGTGGAAGGATGCCTTGTGCTCTCGTGGGGTGGCCATCATAAGCATGGAGTGTAGTAGTAGATGGTTGAAGGGTAGGGGACCTGAGTTTCTGCCAGAAAGATGTTGACATCACACAGGTGGATGCCCTTTCATCAATGATCCATCGATGGACCACTAAATTCTGGCTTGAGACCTGAATTTGAAAGGAAATTGTGGATGGAATTCTGGGTTCTCCTTTGTCCAAATCAAAAGTGATTGATTTGGAGTTGGAGGGGTCTATGGCATTGAGGGCAGCTAGTAGAGGTTTCCTTTGTGTTGGGAATGTTTTAAGCACCTCAAGAGTGGACATTGCCATGGGTGATTGGGATAAATAATCTACAATGCTATAATTGACTGATGCTATTGCAGTGGTGTTGTTGGCGAGACGCCTGAAGGGGAGACGTGGAACTTTGGCTACCACTTCCATGGACGGTGGAGGAATGTGAGGAGGAGTGTTGGATGTGGATGGAGCTGATGTGTCAGTGGTCTTGATAGAGGATCCATATTGGTTCTGCCTAGTCTGCAAGTTGAGATCTTCAGTTGTCAAATCTATCAGGTGATGAAATCCTTTCTTTACGGGAGGGGGAGCAGGTGGGGCTGCGGGGGTAGCTTCGGGAAAAGGTGCAATTGCCACCAACCCTTGGAGTGGTAACAGATTCTGGTGCACCATAGGTGGAGGGCCTAGTGGTGTTGGATTAGGTTGTGTTTGGGCTACCGCATTGATATCGTGCTGAGCTTTATTCGGAAGAACTTGCTTGGCGCGGCCCATGAAGGGGTACTCATGCATATAGTGCCCATAGACATCGCATAGTTTGCATGGCTGATTTGTGCGTAACAGAGCATTACATCTAGGTGGGTTAGGATGTTGGGGATTTTGAGCTGGTAGAATGGCACCATTGTTGGGAGGGTTCGGTTGTTGGTCGCCTCCTTGCGGTTGGTTTTTACCTTGGTTCCTAGCTCGGTTATTTCTACCTTTCCCTTGTTGGTTTTTGGGGGCTGGTTGGTTGGGATGATTATGCTGAGCAAAAAATTGTCCCAAGGGTGGTGGCAGAGCTGGGATGGGGGTTGGAGAGGCTTGCATAGGT
Source organism: Pseudotsuga menziesii (assembly GCA_001517045.1). Classification (NCBI taxonomy): domain Eukaryota; kingdom Viridiplantae; phylum Streptophyta; class Pinopsida; order Pinales; family Pinaceae; genus Pseudotsuga; species Pseudotsuga menziesii. The sequence goes on from LPNX010115151.1 coordinate 13,120, forward strand.
GTTACATAGTATACTAGAGGAGCTGGGGGGGCTATAAATTCAGGCATTTGTCCCAAATACTATTGTGCTAGCCAATTTGGTGCATAGGCATGTTGTTGTGGCGCAGGTTGTGTGTAGGAGGTTGTGTCTCCATAATGAGACATCATCCTTGAGTAGTTGAGAGCTTGATTTGGGTGGGAAACACTAGGGGTGTTTCTTGGGTGTGGTGGCATCACAGGAGGTGCCACATGGTGTTGTGAGTGATGGGAGACATAGCCTATAATTACATCTGCGGCACGGGATGCCCCCGATGCATCTCGGTAAGAGGTGCCTACATAGGGAGCGTCTGGAATGATGGTGTAGAGGTATCTAGACTGTACATAAATGAGGTCAAACTATTGGGCCTTCAAAATGGCCTCTTCCTTTGTTTGGGGATGTTCGAAGGCAACGTCCTTAGCTATAGGTGGCTGCAATTTTTTCAAGAACCAGTCCAGGAAGATCCTGTCATCAAGCTTGATCTTGCACAAGCTACGACATCACCTCCACTCATGGATGTGGTCAGTGATGTGGGTCACAGTGTTTTGGTGACAAGATAACAAGATTTCCACTCCTTCATCATATATGACAAGGAGTTGGAAATACTGCAAGAACATAAAGGCTAAGGAATTGAAGTCTAGGTACTTGGCTTGTGGTCGCTTGATGTACCACTTGGCTGCCGCACTTGTGAGGTGTGTTGGAAAAGTATGAGTCTGATCAAGTCATCTACGATGTTGTTTGAAGAGAACCATAGATGAAACATCATTATGTGGTTTTGAGGGCACTCCCCTGTCTTCCCTTCAAACTTAGGAATGTCTGAGGGGAGCTTGGTTGGCATGGGAGGCCAAAAGGATTGATGACAAATGGGGTCATTGGTTAACCTAGCCAATTCAGGTATACTGAGGTGTGCCATGAAAGGGAGGTTTGACCCAAGGTTGATGTGGGAAGGACTGGAAATGGTGGTAGGGTGTGCAGGAACAAGATGTACCTGCATGACTGAGGGTACTTATGGCACATATTTGGATGGGCCACTGCCCCGAGGCATGGCAAGTGGGATAGTGTGACTAGTGGGTGTAGGTGGAGGTAGCTGAGTTAGGACAATCTGCACGATAGTACTAGGACCACCTATAAGGGTGTTGGTGGTGGTGTGAGGTATGGACATGGGTCCACTACCAATCACCAAGCCAGAAAGTGGATCCGGGTTTGTGCCATCCATGGGGCTAGGTGGTGCAGCGTGTAAATATGGCTCAGATTGATATGATTATGAGTCTAAGTCAGAAGCTGTGTGGCCTTTTGACGGTGTAGAGGGTCGTCGAGAGTGGTCTGTTACAACAATGCTTGTTGGGCCATAAAATCACCTTGCACGACCTCTTCTACATCACCGTGTTCCCTCTCCCTCCACTCTAACACCATCCTGCACAAAAAACAAGAGTTTTGATTATTATTTTCCCTTGAAAACCTCATTCGCGGCCTCAGATGTGACTCTTTTGAAAAAAAATGTGTATGTACATGGGTTTGGGTTTTTTCCCCCATATGGCTAGCCCTATATGCGGAAAAAACCCCAATACCTACGTGGGCCAAAACGCACAATTTAGGATGGCCTACAAAATTAAATGGACCATGAAAACTTAAAATTTTTGCATGAAATAGGAAGAGGAGGACATGGGGAGTTACTTGGATCAAACGATGTCGAATTTGGTTGGACGATGCTCCCGAAATTCACATTGGAAGTTTTGAGCTCAAATGGGTAAAAATTTCAAATGATATGGAATTTTTAAATTTTTTACTATTTATAGATTTTTTTTGAAATTTTTTACCCACTTTCTATAGGTTGGACCATTTCTGACCATTTTGGATCATTATGAACTAATTTGATGATGTACGAGTCCGTTTTGAGTGTGGTTTGATAGTGGTTTTGACCCGTTCGTGTCGATTTCAGGTATTATGTCTAAACTGGCATATAGGTTAGGTTTCACATCCGTTTGCACTTTGCATGACCTTATGATCGTTTCATTATAACCTTAGGTATGAACCCATTCTATCTTGTCACAAAACCTTCTTGTTGCTTTTAGAAGTGACATGATGTGAATGGTAGAGCTTGACCATACATGGGTACCCTAGTTAGCTCTTGTTTTGCATTTGGTTCCCATCCCAACATTTTTCCTTTAGGGTGTGGTAGTCCTTTTTATAGTATTGCCATGAATTTGCGTAAGAGCCTCATACTCCTCTTGATCTTTTAGCTGGAATTTTCCCCAGGACTCCCTTATGTCAAGCTGTAATTGCATTATCATGAGTTTTTCCTGCCTTATTGAGCCTTATGCTGACTTCCCTAACTTTGATTATCAGCCATATAGCCCGAGCTTGTCTCATATCTAGCCAAGCAGAGCCATTTTATATATCTTTTGCAGCTTGATTCCCCATTTTTACGAGGAGGGGACTTTCCCCTCGAGTGTCGTTATCCTACACATGTTTCCTTACATTGAGCATAGGTTTGTTCCACTGCTTGGAACTAGTTTGTTTGCCCCTTGAAACTCATCTCCTCTTAGTTTGTAACTATAAATCACTTTTATTCTTTTTCAAGATTTTCAAAATATTTGAAAAAGTCCAAAAAAAACAAAAAAACAAAAAATATGGACAGGAAAAGATGTTATCTTTGGTAGCAGTCAAGTTGTGTCGCCTTCGAACAGAGCACTGTATATCACATCCGTTGGTTGGGTTAATAGTTTGAATTTAGGAGATGTAATAGTTTCTATGATTTTATCTCCACCAATTGGTTAAGCTTCCAGTCCCTATGGAGCCTTTGTTGATTCCTCCTATGTCGTAGAGATGTCCCAGTTTTGTATATTGAGTCTATGCTGCCTACATTCAAGTCATGATTCTCCTTTATGCTCTTGTTTGAAGGAAGTTGAAGCCTGAGTCGGCCATTCCTCAGTTTTCTTGACTTTGCATGTCGGCCATTCTCGGTACTGGTTCGTGCACATGATGATCGAGTCCTTCCACATTATACAGCTTTGCTGAGTACCTCATGTTGGATGATGGGGGATGCCTTAATGCCCTCCTTCTAGTGGATTTCATCCCATCAACTTTAGATCATTTATTATGGGATAGGAGTCTAGAGTCATTTTGAGTGCCTTGAGACTTATAGTCATCAGTGGTAGGTTCTCTCACCACGGACAATTGTAGGAATACATCAATGTCCCTGATCGATGGATTCTTTCAAGTGTTCGACCTCAACACATTTATTCACACTTGTTAGATTGCACTCTAGTACCTTTATTACCATTTTCATTATCAATGGGTGATCTCGTGTTTGTTAACAGTATACATCAATTACCGGTAATCAAAAGATGGACTACTATGTTCGACCTCGACACCTTTATTTACATAGTAGAACATGTACTCGTAGTGTTTTGTGTAGAAGACTTTCTAGATTGGTGGCATTTATGATATGCTACCTCCTTGATTGTGCCAGTGTTCATGAGATTTCAGCTCTCGTGACTTGATTCCAATGTATGTCAGATATCTTCAACCATTATGGAGATCTTGATCCATTGTATATCTTTAGCTTTCATGGAGATCACGATCCTTTGTATATATTCATCATGGATATTCTGATCTATCTATATTGTACATGGCGATGACCACACATGTCATATTTTGTATCATGCCTATTCATGGCCATTCTAATCTTATGTATCCGGTACTTTTGTATGTATTTGCAGTCATATGCAGAGATATTTGTACTATATTGTTGGATGGCTGGTTCTTCCACCTGGTTATTCATCACTCCACTTTTGGGATGGACTTATAATGTATTTCGACCATCGTATCACCCCTTTGACCTCACACATTAGGAAGAATCTGTTACAGCTGATTTTACCACACATGTTAGATCACATATTTATGGCCTTCCCTATCCCCTTGCAGACTCTTTGGACCCCATGTACTATTTTTGTACCTTTGATGTTTCTAAGATCATCCCTAAAAACACCTGTAATTTTCCATACGTGACTTTTAAACCCTTTCTCACGTATATACATGGATATGACCCTTAAACCCACGTACATTGGGATGTGTGCAAAAGGCCAAATATTTTGGAGTTTTCCTTGATGTGGATTTGAGTCACTTGTCTCTTGGCCTTCCATATGCCTTGAGATCACTTTTATTTGACCTTCCATTACCCCATTGAGGCACTATATAAGGAACCCTTTGGATACATTGAAAGGAGAGGAATTGAAGAGCAAGAAAACTATAGTCCATTGTTGCCATAGCTTATACTTGAGTCTGCATCTCTTTATCCCTTGGAGCACTTGGTGTTATTCCCAAGCTTTCCTTTGCTTGTGAGATTTCTATCGAGAGGTGGAGGATTGAGGTGGTGGAGGCCCAGGTGGAGGACTTAGTTTCTCCGGTTCGCAGACGTGCCGACAGAGGTTGTCATTCTTGTAATCTCTGATTTATATTAGTAGAAATATCTTTTATTGTCTAATGATGTGCATTTAAATGAATATTGAATCCATGGATTCTTTTAATTGCTTATACATTATTGATTATATATTACAGAGTAGGTCTAACATCATTATATAGCATGCTTGTCTTGTTTGCTGATTGTTGAGAGAGCAAATTGCTAACACAAGTGGGATTGGAAAAGCTCAACGAGGATCTACATCAACCATCTGGAATAAGGTATGTTTCGAGATCCTTTAGTGTTAGATGTTTTATTTATCTTGCATATTGGGAAGGGATCGATTTCTATGGTTACTCTGTCTGTTGTGGTACACCCCAGGCTATAGGAAGTTTTCAGAACACATGAACATTAATAGAAATATGAACAAGAAGATAGATTATTGTTTATGACAAACTTCATCATTCATAGTGGAAATTTCATAGAATAAACTATAAGACATTCATAACTTAAACAGAAATGCAATGAGTTAGAATGATCTCACAGTTAATGGACATAAGCTGAAAACAAAATAGTTCACATTCAACTGATCCATAGCAAAGCATTTGAAACATTCCACTAAACTTTCTCTAGTAGAAACTTGTAATTCTTTATTGCAAAAGGAAGTAGTTCTTCTTATAATATAGTCTCAAAAATTGCTTGGGAAAGAAGTCCTTTCTACATCTAACTCTCCTATATTTATACAAAAAAAGCAAAACCTTTGGGCTTCCCCAACCTTTCGATCCCAAAATTTTTTCCTATAGTAAGTGCTCATAATTTATACAATATATTACATTTTAAATCAAAATTTAATAGAACACTTTATGAAGAGGGGCTCGCTTGGTCATTTATGAACTTTTTCCATGCCTGGGCCTCTGCTACTATGCCTTCAAAATTGGAGGGTTCAAGAAAATGGATATCTCATACTTAGCAGCCTGACTATTAACTACTTCTATTCTCGTCGGACTTAGGCATAGTTGGTATTCTAGTAAGTGGATACTTACTGCTGCATGAGCCACTACATTCTTTAGAATATGTTCATCTAGATCCTTAACTTGTTGGATCTCCTGCTCATCTTCCTGATACCTGTTTTGTATATGTTCAATGAACAGCTAATGTTCTTCCATCGCCTCCAATATTTTTTCTGCAAAAACTTGGCATCTATTTTATGTAACCAACACTCTTCTGCAGTATTCCGCACATGCTCCTCTCGTTTTCTTTACAGTTTTCTTGAATTCTTTCGCAGTATTGATTGCAAACTCCAACAAATCATAATCCTGCTTTAAATTTTGTTGATGTTTAACTGGTAGATCCATAGGGGGTTCCTCATTTGTCTCTATCCACACTATTATTCCTGTCAGAATCTCCAGAATCTCTTGAGATTTATCCACAAAATAAGACGTGGTGTCCAATATTTCTTCTAATCTGCTATCTATTTGCAAAATATTACACCTTTCTTCCTCAATGTGTATTTGCAGTTGGTGGATCCTTCTTCATTGAGTGAGAACATGTTCCTTCACAGACTAGACATATGTCTTCTGTTCCCTGGCATATTTCAGTGATGCTGGCAATGAAGCATTCTGTCCCTCCAAAACTGCTACCAGCATTTTATACTATTTCTCTTTTTCTTCGGTGGCAACCTTCTCTGATTCTAACTCAATGGCCCTTTTTTACAACTGGACCTTCTTTGCACTTAGAGTTTCATAGGACACCTGGGGCTAATATTTCTCAAATTTCAATACTTGATGCTCGAGCTGTAGCCTTTGTAATTCTGCTAAGTTGTTATGAGCATCTTTTTCCATTTTTCCTGCAGAAATTTCTAAAGCCTCCTTATTAGCCTGCAGAGTCTGGAGTTCAGTCCTTGAAGTCCTCACTTCATACTACATGTCCTCAAATTTCCTCTTCAACTCATGGCCTTCATCTCTCTCTTTCTTCAATGTTTCTTTTAATTGAGCTGCATTCTTTTTGGACTGCTCAAGATCTGTCATCAGCCTATCTACGTTATCTTTAATAGCTTGGTTTAACGCCACCACAGCTCTTGCTGTCAATCTTGGATCTACATCTGTCCCATACACCAAAGTCTATTAGTGATCATCTTTCTCGATTGTCCTCCTGTTTCAAAAATTTTCTTCGTTCTTCTAACATTCCTTTTCTTCTATTTGTCATAGAAAAAGGTGCTTAAATCAGGTATCTCCTCCACTTCTTTCCGCATGAAAGGGATCAAATTCATTCCAGAAAACATAGCTTGCCCTTGATTGCTGCCAGAAGTTGCAGCAGGCTCCTGGGGATCAAGATTATCTTGTCCATGCCCTTGATCTGTATGATCATGTTCCCCCAGTGTATCTATCTGGTCAGTAGTCTGCTGATCTTTTTTAGATCCTGTTAATCTCAAACCCTCACTTTCATCTTGTATTTTCTGTATCTTTGCTTCTTCATTTCTCTTTCTCTCCTCCTCTTCCTTCTTTGCTGCTTCCTCTGCAGCCCTCTTTCTTTCTTCTTCTTCATTCTTTAACCAACTTTCTGCCTCTTATGATAGTATTCTAGCATCTTCTTCTCTTTTTTTGGCTTCTTCTTCTTCAATTGTCTTATTCTTTTGTACAGTTTTTCCTTTCCCACCTACAGTAGTGTTTTTCTGTTTAAATCTCTTCTTTTAAGGCAGTCATATTCTTTGCACTCTTGAAGGTTTCTTCATCCTTGTCCCAGAAGTTAGTATGCTCAAAATGAATGTTTTCCTCTTTGCATTGTTCTGCTACCTTATTCTGGGAGTCATTCCTGTGAAAGTTCATCTCACCAAAATGGAAGTGCTCCAGCTCCTGTACAAATTCTGCAATCTGTTTTACCTTTGAAAACTTATAACTCCCTAGCCAAAAAGGTATGGCAGGAAATGTTGCCTTTTTATGCTCGAACCAAAAACTCCCCACACCATCAAGATATACCTTCCTGAATGCCTCTTTATGCAACACATAATCAGTGGCATACTTAGGGAGTAGAGAAGGTGCTTTGGAACCCCCATACATTCTGATATACATACCTTCCTTAGTTAAATAGTAGTCTCCTTATTCCTCAATGACCTTGAACGCCTCTTCGAACATGCAGTTGCATTTGATCAGGAAAATTAGAGTATACAAAGGCATGATGAAGTGCTCACATACTTCTATGTAGTAGCTATAGTATTTGTGTGCCCAAAATAATTTATATGCAATATATATAGGGGTCCTATCCCCATCCCAATTACACCTCAAGGCGAGAAAATACTGGGTACATAGTATACAGTCCACTAAGATAGAGCTCATGTAGAACTCTGACTTCTTCTATGACACCCCTCCTAAAGCTAAATATATGCATGTTGAGAGGCTATTGGACACTATGTTTGACCAATTGAATATGGTTCCTTGAGTGGCCACATAGAAAATAATTGGTATCCATCCCAATTGGAAGCTTTTTCCATGAGCTCTCCCAAAAATTATATTAAGCATCAGTCCTATAAATATATAAGGGGTCCAGAGAGTGGATGTATCATATTCTCCTGATGGCTTGGTTTGAAATTTCTTCCCTGGTATCATCATTCTTTTAACTGTTTCAACTAGTTCCAAATTTGTCTCTTTCAACCAGCTTTCAGTTAAGTAAATTTGAGCAGGAGGCAGGTGATATGCCATTGAGACATAAGCATGACTGTATGTAGTGTATTCCTATTTGGAAGTATTTTCCAGGATCATCGTAGTTACATATGCCCTGGGAAGAATCCAACCGATCACCTCTAAGCATGGGAACAACTCAGGTCTTGTGTCTACCTTCATAAGAGCCGATTTCTCGATATTTGCATAAATAGTCAGCTCTTCAAATCCTGCATCAGGCACATTTTGATTTACAATCATCCTATATATTTCACCCCATTTATAATCTGGCTCTACCCTGGTGGTAGCTTTGGTATCTTCATATATGTATTGAAATTTGGTGATGATTTCAACCTTTGGTTCTCCCTTGGCAACGTGAGCCTTCTTCTTTTGTATTTTAGACATATCTCCTTTGAAATAGTCACCTTGTCATAAACACAACATGTTCTTAGACCATTTGAGCTTTTAGTTAGTGTTTTAGTAATGAAGAAAAACTGTAGCAAACTATTTACCTATTCCATATGCATTCTCACAAATAAAATATATAGAGTATTAATGCATACAAAAAAAATGACAGGGAAAAAGAAATCCTTTAAGTCCACCGTCTGCAACTAAAAATGCAACACTGATAGAAAAAACTCATCATTCAAAATAATATAACTCCTCAATAAACGTGGACCGCCTCGTTTCCATTGTTAAACCTCAAATCGCTAGACCCTATCCTGATCCTCATCACAGACAACCCCAACTCGAACAAAAAATCAAAACCCCTGCCACCCCACGAGAAAAGGGTAAACGTATATGAAAAATGAAACCCCCCCCCCCCCTGGAAGACCATAAACAACCCCAAAATAGGTGGTGTAGATAGCGTAATGCTTGTCTACACCGACTACCTAATCTTTCAGACAAGGATAGAGCATCCATAACGGCTCAAAACGCAGGCTCAAAAAACCCCCACCGCCAAAACTGTCAAACTAGTTGATATGCCTTATGATGGTAAGCATGCCACGAGGACAAATATTCGTTTTAAATGGATGACTACACAACCTATGGGAAAACCTAACCAGGGAAGACAATGGTTCTCAAAATGACGAATAAAATCAAAAAAGAAAAACCATGGTTGGCCTACCTGGCAAAAATGTTGTGTAGTCGGCGGGACGACCCAAGAACCTCCAGCATAGCAAGCCACTTGAATGAAATCCGGACAGCTGGGCACGGTGGTACAACTTGATCAATGAGGACTGGATTGAATGCATTTTTCAACCAAAGATAATAATAAAAAAGACTCCACCTCTATATATAACCTTTGGTAAAAGAAAAGGCAGGAAAAAAAAATATCATTGGCGGGAAAAACCCTATCGGCGGGTGGAAGCACTACATGTCGGATGGATAGTTCACTAAGCAGCCGCAACGGCGGGAAACAAACAGACTATAGGTTCCATGGATCATAAAACCATTGGTGATCAAAATCTCTAAGCACTATGCGTCGACGATTCAAACCTCAACACTTCCATAGTGTTGGTGCTTCAAAGCTAAACGCTGCCATGGTGTCGACGATCCCTAGCACTAAACGATACCAATAGTTATGCATCGGCAATCGAAAAAACTAATCACTAACACATCAAAACCTCAAGACACAATATACTCTATAGTGTTGGTGATACAAATGACAAACCCTCTGAAACGGCGGTGTCGTAGAGGACTAAACCTCCGATCGCTTGTCAAAAAACACTCCGATAGTGAAAAGAAAAAAAAAGTCATCGAAAATCAAAAGGTTTGAACAATAAGACCATAAAGATATAGGCCATGGATTCGACAAGAAAAATAATTGTTTGTCAGAATGTTCTCTGTTTTCCCTCTGAAATGGTGATGAGATAGAAGACTAATGCCCCGATTCATTCATCCATAGACTTCCGACAGCGATAAAAAATCATTGAACAATCAAAAATTTAATTTTTCTAATAAAACAAAAACTCCACAGTTTCCATGGTGTTGGCGAGGAAGACGATAGTATTAGATCATTCAACTCCCGAAACAACAAAAAAATAGTTGACTAAGCTTCCGAATTCAATCGATCAATTTCTTAAGCAGAGAAAAATGGACTTCCAGGATAGATTTAAAGAAATTAAACAAACACGGGCTAGATAAAATCAGAGGGTCCAAAATTTTACAAATTTGGGAAAAAGGTTGCAGCTGCAATAGGATCTGATATTATTATGAAGATTCTTACATGTGATATTGCTAGAACATAAATTTGAGAATATAACATACATTCATGTTTCAAGAATTTTTAATCAAGTTGCTGACTCATATGCTAACTATGTGTTAGATTGGCATTTGTCTCATAGANATTTAAATAAATAAAATCGATCATCATAAAAAAAATTCATTTACATCCAAAAAGTGATGTCATAATAAGTGTCATAATACAAAATTGGGGCTTTCGAGCCACCAAAATATAATACACGGTCATACAAAAAGGAATACTCTTAGGTCTCTAAGCCTGAGGAGGAGGAGGGGGGTTCTGATCGTGGTAGCACACTACGGCTCTAGCTAGCCATCGAAATAATTGAGCCCATGCCCATGGTGCACCAACCACTTGGCACTGCATGGCCTTAGGCAAGTCCTCGAATTGCGCCACGGGTACCCTGTGTGTCAAGTGTACAATGTTTGTGTGAATGCTTTGGAGCATCCGCTCCACATCCACACCCATGATATCATCTCCTCTTCCCCTCCGTTTATGACGAGCTAAACTATCTGGTCGCTATGGTCCAACATCTGCATACACATGACAGATTATCACTATGTGTCGTCACACCAGAACATGTCTTTTGAGTTAATATATCAAAAAACACAAAAACAAAATTTATAATTCAAAAAAATTTAATAGTGGGTTTGGGATTCGTTACCTATGTCGCCATATGCCGCTCCTGGTGGTAGGGGCATTTTCGGATCTCCACAAAAGTCTATCCTTGCATAGGGGTAGTCATCGATGGCAATGATCTGCCTCCACCACCATGGAAAGAAGTCTGCTGGGTAGGGGTTAGCCCCCCTACCTCCACCCAGTCTGCACATAACATTTTCCCAACGTCGTTGGGATGGATCTCAAACTCCATGTGGAGGACTGTCCACTCTAGGGATTAGCCCCGGTACACGCCTAAAGAAGAATGTGCTTAGTATGCTGCTGAAACCAAAGTTTCACACCTTGCCCATCTTGCAGTCACTGAGCTGCTGCTTCATGTTTCTCAACAGCGCAGTGCTTCAGTCATACACTCAACCGCATAAAACATCAGTGGCCGAGAGACCTGGTGGAGTGAATCTAATCCGGCTATCCTGCCTAATTCCAATAGTATGACCTTCAATACCAGTACCTGGATAGAGTTTGTCCGGATTTGAATCCCAACCTTTTCCATGTCCGAAAATTAGTACACCACAATGTACTCATCAATAGTCAATCCACCTCCTGGCCTGTGAGATTGTAGATTTACCACCTCTCCTCGTTGGGATAAACCAGTGATAAATTATATGTCCTCAATTTCTGTACTGAGTGACATCCTGTCACTATGAAAACTCTCAGAGTCTGGATCCCAGTAATCCACTAGCATCTGGAGGAGTCTTGGTTTGGCCCTCATGCTGCCAAGACACCAAAACTTATACAAACCAAATGCATGCAATGCTTGTTGGGCCATTAAATCACCTTGCACGACCTCTTCTACATCACTATGTTCCCTCTCCCTCCACTCTAATACCATCCTGCACAAACACCAAGAGTTTTGATTATTATTTTCCCTTGAAAACCTCATTCGTGGCTTTTTGGAAAATAGTCGCGTATGTACGTGGGTTTGGGTGTTTTTTCCATGTATGGCCAGCCCTATACACGGAAAAAACCCTGATACCCGCATGGGCTGAAACGCACAATTTAGGATGGCCTAGAAAATTAAATGGACCATGAAAACTTAAAAAATTTGCATGAAATAGGAAGAGGAGGACATGGGGAGATACTTGGATCAAACGGTGTCATATTTCACCGGATGATGCTCCCAAAATTCACCTTGGAAGTTTTGAGATCAAATGGGTAAAAATTTCAAATGATATGGAATTTTAAATTTTTTTACTATTTATAGAAATTTTTTGAAATTTTTTACCCACTTTCTATAGTTTTGACCGTTTCTGACCATTTTGGACCGTTTTGAACTAATTTGATGATGTAGGATTTCGTTTTGAGTGCATTTTGACCATGGTTTTGACCCATTCGTGCCGATTTCAAGTATTACATCTAAAATGGCATATAGCTTAGGTTTCACATCCACTTGCACTTTGCATGACCTAATGACCGTTTGATTATAACCTTAGGTACGAACCCATTCTATCTTGTCACAGAACCTTCTTGTTGCTTTTATAAGTGACATGATGTGAATGGTAGAGCTTGACCATACATGGGTACCCTAGTTAGCTCCTATTTTGAATTTGGTGCCCATGCCAACATTTTTCCTTTAGAGTGTGGGAGTCCTTTTTATAGTATCCCCATGACTTTGCACAAGAGCCTCATACTCCTCTTGATATTTTTGTTGGCCTTTTCCCCAGGACTCCCTTATGTCAAGTTGTAATTGCATTATCATGAGTTTTGCCTACCTTATTGAGCCTTATGTCAGCTTCCCTGACTTTGATTATTAGCCATATATCCTGAGCTTGTCTCATTTCTAGCCAAGTAGAGCCATTTTATATATGTTTTTCAGCTTGATTCCCCATTTTTACTAGGAGGGTACTTTCCCCCGAGTGTCCTTCTCCTACACATGTTTCCTTGCATTGAGCATATGTATGTTCCACTGCTTGGAACTAGTTTGTTTGCCCCTTGACACTCATCTCCTCCTAGTTTGTAAATATAAAGCACTTTTATTCTTTTTCAAGCTTTTCAAAATATTTGAAAAAGTCCAAAAAATAAAAAAACCAAAAATTCGGACAAGAAAAGATGTTATCTTTAGCATCATTCAAGTCGTGTTGCCTTCGAACAGAGCACTGTATATCACATCTGTTGTTTGGGTTAATAGTTTGACTTTAGGAGCTGTACTCATTTCTATGAGTTTATCTCCACCGACTGGTTAAGCTTCCAATCCCTATGGAGCCTATGTCGATGCCTCCTGTGTCGCAGAGATGTCCCAGTTTTGTATATTGAGTCTATACTGCCAACATTCAAGTCACCATTCACCTTTATGCTCTTGTTCGAAGGAAGTTGAAGCTTGAGTTGACCATTCCTCAGTTTTCTTGACTTTGCATGTCAGCCATTCCCGGTACTGGTATTGGTTCGTGCACATGATGATCAAGTCCTTCCACATTATACAACTTTGATGAGTACCTCATGTTGGATTATGGGGGATGCCTTAATGCCTTCCTTCCAGCGGATTTCATCCCATCGACTTCAGATCATTTATTCTAGGATAGGAGTCTAGATTCATTTTGAGTGCCTTGAGACTTACAGTCATTCATGGTAGGTTCTCTTACCATTGACAGTTTTGGGAATACATCAATGTCCCCTAATCGATAGATTCTTTCAAGTGTTAGAACTCAACACATTTATTCACACTTGTTAGATTGCACTATAGTACCTTGATTCCCATTTTTATTATCCGTGGGTGATCTCACATCTTTTAATGGTATACATCAATGACCGGTAATCAGACGATGGACTACTATGTTCGACCTCGACACCTTTATTCACATAGTAGGACATGTATTCGTAGCAGTTTGTGTAGAAGAATTTCCAGATTGGTGGCATTTCTGATATGCTACCTCCTTGATCGTGCCGGTGTTCATGAAATTTCAGCTCTCGTGACTTGATTCCAGTGTATGTCAGATATCTTTAGCCATTATGGAGATCTTGATCCATTGTATATCTTCATATTTCATGGAGACCATGATCCTTTGTATATATTCATCCTGGAGATTCTGATCTATCTATATTGTACGTGGTGATGACCACACATGTCATATTTTGTATCATGCCTATTCATGGCCATTGTACTCTTATTTATCTGGGACTGTTGTATGTATTTGCAGTCATATGTAGAGATATTTGTACTATATTGTTGGATGGATGGTTCTTCCACCTGGTTCTTCATCACTCCACTTTTGGGATGGACTTATAATGTATTTTGGCCATCGTATCATCCCTTTGACTTCACACATTAGGGGGCATCTGTTACAGCTGATTTTACCACACATGGTAGATCACATATTTATGGCCTTCCCTATCCCTCTCTAGACTCTTTGGACCCCATGGACTATTTTTGTACCTTTGTTGTTTCCAATATCATCCCTAAAAACACCTGTAATTTTACATACACGACTTTTAAACCCTTTCTCATGTATATACACGGATATGACCCTTAAACCAGCGTACATCGGGATGCATGCAAAAGGCCAAATATTTTGGAGTTTTCCTTGATGTGGATCCGAATCACTTGTCTCTTGGCCTTCCATATGCTTTGAGATCACTCATATTTGACCTTCTATTACCCCATTGAAGCACTATATAAGGAACCCTTTGGATACATTGAAAGGAGAGGAATTTAAGAGCAAGAAAACTATAGTCCATTGTTTCCATAGCTTATACTTGAGTCTGCATCCCTTTGTCCCTTGGAGTACTTGGTGTTCTTCCCAAGCTTTCCTTTGCTTGTGAGCTTGCTATCGAGAGATGGAGGATTGAGGTGGTGGAGGGCCATGTGGAGGACTCAATTTCTCCAGTTCGCAGACGTGCCGACAGAGGTTGTCATTCTTGTAATCTCTAATTTATATTAATAGAAATATCTTTTCATGTCCAATGATATGCATTTAAATGAATATTGAATTCATGGATGCTTTTAATTGCTTATACATTATTAATTATATATGCCAGAGTAGGTCTAACATCATTATATAGCATGCTTGTCTTGTTTGCTAATTGTTGAGAGAGCAAATTGCTAACACAAGCGGGATTGGAAAAGCTCAACGGGGATCTACATCAACCATCCAGAGTAAGGTATGTTTCAAGATCCTTTAGTGTTAGATGTTTTATTTCTCTTGCATATTGGGAAGGGATTGATTTCTGCGGTTACTCTGTCTGTTGTGGTACACCCTAAGCCATAGGAATTTTTCTCTGTAACAGGTGTACATGAACATGATGTACCTGCACGACTAAGGGTACTTATGGCACAGTTTTAGACGGGCCACTGCCCCCAGGTATGGCAAGTGGGACAATGTGACTGGTGGGTGTAGGTGGAGGTAGTTGAGTTAGGATAGTCTGCATGGCAGTACTAGGACCACCTCTAAGTGTGTTGCTGGTGGTGTGAGGTATGGACATGGGTCCACTACCAATCACCAAGCCGGAAAGTGGATCCGGGTTTGCGCCATCCATGGGGCTAGGTGTTGCAGCATGTAAATCTGGCTTAGATTGATATGATTATCAGTCTGAGTCAGAAGTTGTGTGGCCTTCTTACGGTGTTGAGGGTCATCAAGAGTGGTCTCAACGATGTTGGTGCAAGGACCTGAACTGTGGTGGATCACCTCTTAGGCATGAAGAAGAGCATGGGGGCTCAATTGTGTCTGGATGGTAGATCAAGTGGTGTAATATGGTAATGACATTCTGGACCCCGATTTTAGTGGCTTCCTATTGGCTTTCAGGTGGTCACTCGGCCACCAAGACTACCAAGAGATAGCGCTTGGATTTTTCCTCATGGGAGTTCTAGTAAATCAGTAGGGGTCGTTGCCCATTTCGCTTGGCAATTCCTCTTAGTGGCTAGCTACTTTGGGGTTCCCATGGTACTCCTCACAATGAGTTTCATGGCTGAGCCCAATTACTTCCCACGTTTAAGTCAGTCAGGGACTTATGCCCTCAAATACTGCAAGATTTTGAATTAATGTAAATTGATAGATTTTAATGGTTGGCTCAGCATCATGAACTGACTTTGGCTATCTTGCTTGGTACGGTTGTGTGCATGTTCAATGTATGAAATATTTTCCATTTTTTAGATTATTTTCTATTATGACTGTAGTTATGGTTTATGAATACTTTTTAGATGTTTCTGGTTTGTTATAGAGATTACAAAATGGGCAACCTGTTATGAAACCAGTGAATTTTTTAACAGAAAACTTGAAACATGCAACTAATGAACCTGAACTACTGTAGACTTGCTAGGTGATAACCTTACACCTGTATTCCTTTTCAACCAGGAAAGAGTGTTGGGCTCTCAAAATAATGGGACTAATCCCATCCGTAGATCCTTGGGTCACTCTCCAAGTGCAAGGTCAGTCAATAGGAAGGATGTGAACGCCGTGAGGCCCCCTGGGCCTACCACCCCCTCTACCTTCCAAGTCACTCATTTTTAGTGGTCTAAAGCAATCACAAGTGCAAGTGCCTATTACTATACGATCTTGACCCTTCTTCTTATCCCATAATACCTCGGAGGGTGATGAATGGGTAGAGGAGAAAGGGCTAGGCAAGGGGTTAATTTCCAATGTTTAATTAAAAACTGAAAACTAACTTACTTAAGATAGATTCAAATCTATTAATAACCAATCAAATCTATCATTAATTTACAGAAACTGTATGCAAAAGAAAAAATCCTACTAGATAGTGGCAACTGAGCCGCACTGACAGTCTCAACAGCTTAAAACCGAATTTTGAGAGACAGGTCGCTAGTTTCGAGGAAAATGTGGTGAGGGGGTCGTTGGATTTTCCCCAAAATAGGTGAAGAGGTTGCACAAAAACCAAAAATAGGAGCAACCGAGATCATGGGAATGGAGTCGCACTTTTCAAGCCCAAATGAGTGACTAGGTTCATCGTGGTTCATCATGGGGTTGTGAATGAGCTTTGAGCCATGAAACCCTGCAGGAAACTTATTAGAAAAATGAGAGAAATGGCTACATGCAGTTAGAGGAGAACCTGCATCAAGCTATGAGAACATAAACCTACAAACAAAATAATCCATAAAACTAAACTATCAACAGGAAGAAATGGTTATACCTTTAGCCTTTGTGGAAATGGGCCACCATGCCCTATCTTTGGAAGCACCTCTTTATGGAATGGGGTCTTGGCTTGTGCAGCTATGGAGGAGAGGGGTGAATGGCTTGAGAGGAAAGGGTCTCAAGGCACTCACATGGAAAACATAACGATAGGGAGAGAAGGAGTGTTTTGAGAGTGACCCCCACCCCTCTATTTATAGTTTTTTCTTGAGATTTATGGTTTTAAGCCCTTGGTTAGGGATTTAGCCCCTTTCACCCAATTCTCAGCTCCTTTGGGGATTTTAAGCTCCTTTGAGGGGTTTTATCCCCTTTTTGGAGGTTTTAGCCCCGATGAGAGCTATTTTGGCTCTTTTTAGGGATTTTTAAGCCCTTTTCATGTTTTTGAGCCTTTGCAAGGGTGTGTGGGTCAAATGTGGGTAGTAATATAGATGTCTTTGGGTGGTGTAGGTCATGTAGAGCTTACAAAACCCAAAGAAATCTATTTCACTGCCCTCATTTGACCCCCACACCCTTGCAAAGGCTCAAAAATATAAAAAGGGCTTAAAAACCCCTAAAAAGAGCCAAAATAGCTCTCATAGGGGATAAAACCTCCAAAAAGGGGATAAAACCCCTCAAAGGATCTTAAAATCTCCAAAGGAGCTAAGAATTGGAAGAAAGGGGCATAAATCCCAAAAAGGGGCTAAAGCCTTGACCAAGATCTTAAAACCCTAAAATATCAAAGAAAAACTATAAATACAGGGGTGGGGGTCACTCTCAAAACACTCCTTCTCACCTTATCGTTATGCTTCCTGTGTGAGTGCCTTGAGACCCACATCTCTCAAGACATTCACCCCCTCTCTCTCATTTGCTCCATTATCCCATAAGCCAAAACCCCATTTCATAGAGAGGTGCTTCCAAAGCTACAGCATGGTGGCTCATCTCCACATAGGCTGAAGGTATAACCATGTATTTCCTTATTGTAGTTTAGGTTTATAAATTGTTTTTGCTTGCAGTTTTATTTGCTTATAGTTTGTTGCAGGTTCTCCACTAGGTCCTTGTTGCAAGTTTATTTTTCCTAACATTGTCTTGCAGGTCTTCCATTAACAATTTCTTGCACGGTTTTTCTTCCACCCACAGGAACCCTACCCTTTTGTCCTATAAACGGAAGGTAGTTGTTCCTGCTCGTAGCTAGAACGAAAGCCCTACTACTGAGCATGCACACAACCACACCAATTAAGATAACCAAACTTAGTTCATGACGCTGAGCCAGCCATTAAAATCTATCAATTTACATTAATTCAAAATCTTGTAGTATTTGAGGACATAAGTCCCTGATTGGCTTAACCGTGGGAAGTACTTGGGCGTAGCCCTGAAACTCATTGTGAGGAGTACCACAGGAATCCCAAAGTAGCTAGCCACTGAGAGGAATTGCAAAGTGAAATGGGCAATGACCCCTACCAATTGACTAGCACTCCCATGAGGAAAAAGCCAAGCGGTGTCTCCTGGCAGTCTTGGTGGCCGAGTGACCACTTGAAACACAATAGGAAGCCACTGAAACTGGGGTCTAGAATGTCATTACCATATTACGCCACTTTATCTACCAACTAGACACAATTGATCCCCCACGCTCTTCTTCATGCCTAAGAGGTGACCCACCACAGTTCAAGTCCTTGAACCAACATTGCTGAGACCACTCTCGACGACCCTCTACACCATCAGAAGGCCACACAACCTCTGACTCAGACTCAAAATCATATCAATATGAGCCAAATTTACACACTGTACCATCTAGCCCCATGGTTGGCACAAACCCGATTCCACTTTCTGGCTTGGTGATTGGTATTGGACCCATGTATATACCTCACACCACCACCAACACCCTTACAGGTGGTCTTAGTACTACCATGCAAACTGTCCTAACTTAGTTACCTCCACCTACACCCACCAGTCAAACTATCCCACTTGTCATACCTGGGGGAGGTGGCCCTTCTGCTCACAGTGTCCCACTTACCATACCTAGGGGCAGTGTCCCATCCAAAACTGTGCCACAAGTACCCCCAATTGTGCAGGTACATCATGTTCATGTGAACCCCACCATAATTGTTGGTCCATCCCACATCAACCTTGGGTCAAACCTCCCTTTCATGGCACACCTCAACCTGCCTGACTTGGCCAGGTTAATCAATGACCCCATTTGTCATCAAGCCTTTTGGCCTCCCATGACAACCAAGCTCCCCTCAGACATCCCTAAGTTTGAAGGGAAGGCAGGGGAGTGCCCCCAAAACCATATCATAATGTTTCACCTATGGTGCTCATCAAACAACATCGTATATGATTCGATCAAACTCAGACTGTTCCAACGCACCCTCACAGGTGCTGCAGGAAAGTGGTACATTGAGATACCACAAGCCAAGTACCAATACTTCAACTCCTTGGAATTTATTTTCCTACAATATTTCCAACTCCCCGTCAAATATGATGAAGGGGTGAAAATATTGCTATATTTCCTCCAAAACACTGCGACCCACATGACCGACCACATCCATGAGTGGAGGCGACATCGTAGCTTGTGCAAGATCAAGATTGATGATAGGATCTTCCTTGAATGGTTCTTGAAAACATTACTGCCACCAATAGCCAAGGACGTCGCCTCCAAAAGTCCCCAAATAGAGGAAGAGGCCATCTTGAAGGCCCAACAATTTGACCTCATTTATGCACAGTCTAGATACCTCTACACCATCATTGAAGATGCTCCTTGTGCATGCACCTCTTACTGGGATGTGTTGGGGGCATCCCATGCTGCAGATGGAATTATAGGCTTTGTCTCCCATTACTCACAACACCATGCGGCACTGCCTATGATGACACCACACTCAAGCAACACCCCTAATGTTTCCCACCCAAATCAAGCTCCCCACTACTCAAGGATGATGTCTCATTCCAGAGCCACAACCTCCTACGCGCAACCAGTGCCATAACAACATGCCTATGCACCAAATTTGCCAGCACAATAGTATTCGGCAGAAATTCTCAGATTTATAGCCCCCCCAGCTCCCCCAGTCTACTATGTGCCACCTGTGAAAGCCTCTCCATCCCTCACCCCAGAACCATCAGTACCTGTGGGACAAGTTTTTGCTCAGTAGAATCGTCCCAACCAACCAACCCCCAATAACCAACAAGGGAAAGGTAGAAATAACCGAGCTAGGAACCGGGATAACAACCAACCGCAAGGAGGTGGCCCATAGCCAAATCCTCCCAACAACACCGGAGAAAACCGGCCAGCTCAAAATCCCCAACCACCCAACCCACCTAGACAAAATGCTCCATTACGGACAAATCATCCATGCAAACTATGTGACGTCTATGGTCACTATACGCATGAGTGCCCCTTAATGGGCCACGCCAAGTAGGTTCTTCAAAATGAAGCTCAATGCGGTACCAATGTGAAATTCATAGCTCAACCCAACCCAGCACCACCAAGCCCTCCACCCATGGTGCTCGAGAACATGTTACCACTCCAAGGGTTGGCAGCAACCAGACCCATTTCCCCACCTGCCCCTACATCCCTTGCTGTGGCCCTGCCTACAGAGATGGGGGTTCATCACCTTCTAGCCATGAAAACTAACGAGATCAACTTGTAGGCCATGTAGAACAAATATGGGTCCACTATTGAAACCGTTGACCCATCAGCGAAATCCACATCCAAGGCCACCAACATACCTCTTCACTTACCCCCTTTTCCCCCACGCCCCCCCATGCAACGAGTTTCCAACAATGCCATGACTAGAGCTGTAGTAAAATATAGCATCATTGATGACTTGAACCAGTCACCCACAGCCATGTCAGCTCTCGAGGTGCTCAAAAAGTGCTCGCCATAGCAAAAAGCATTATTATTTGCACTAGGAGTGGTGGACCCCTCTGATTCCAGATTGATCACATTCAATTTGGATAAAGGAGAACCCAGAAAGCCATCCACCATAGCCTTTCAAATTTAGGTCTCAATCCAGGATTTGGTGGTCTGTTGGAGCAGGGTCCCGCAACTACAGAAGAAGCTGCTAGTTTTGGCGGAAAGATAAGTTTTGGCGGAAAGAAGTTAAGACAGAGCTACGACGCCGTAGCATGTTTCCAGATGGAGAGCAGAGCCGGAAACCATGACTTTTAAGATAGAAAAGTCAATGAAGGCAATGGTACCTGAGCGGCCGAGAAGAGAGAGCTCAACCACTGCATTGAAGGCAGTGGCGAAAGACAGGAGGGCTCAGCGACCCTCATAAAGGAGAAGGAGCAACGAGGCTGAAGCATTGAAGACGAAGGACAGAAAAGAGAAGCGGTGCATAGTACCCATGATCAGTGTCGGGAAGCATGGAAGACTGCAGAGAGCTGTGGTGTGACGAGAAGAGGCTACCTCAAGTACAGATAGGGCTGACTATCCCTAGTTAGGGTTTTGGGTT
Source organism: Pseudotsuga menziesii (assembly GCA_001517045.1). Lineage (NCBI taxonomy): Eukaryota > Viridiplantae > Streptophyta > Pinopsida > Pinales > Pinaceae > Pseudotsuga > Pseudotsuga menziesii. Next base: position 34,614 of record LPNX010115151.1, read on the forward strand.
ACTATTGGGACAGGCCCACAGTGTTGTAATGGCAAGACCTTCGGGCTGCCTATAAAAGGACATATTTTGTATTGTAAAGGGTTGGCGTGTTCTGTTGTGTTAGCTAGTCATTTTGGTTAGTTAGTTAGTTGGTTCATTCAGTTGTTAGTAGTGTTTGCAGACTATTAGATTGTTGTAAAAGCCTAGCTCTGGTTCTGTTATTAGCGGAAGCAATCTTACTGTAACCAGCAGCTGGCTTATAGAATATGCATGTAACGATCCGTAGGGATCGACAGAGAGGGAAGAGTATATTGTAGGAGAGCAATATAGAGAGAAAAGAGATCTAAGAGAGAAGATCTTGAGCTGCATATGTGGTGCAGCAGAACTGTGTTTACCTTCCCCTGAGCTATAATAAAACACAGTTCTGTGGACGTAACTTCCATCCTGGAGGTGAACCACGTTAAAATCAAGTGTTATGCGATTGGTTTATGTGTTATGTTTAAATTATGCATGCCTCAGTCAGTTCATGGACTTTGTTTACAGTGTAATGAATGAATGTGTTAATCAGTTCTCGGCATCATAGAAGGATAAACTTAAAGTTAAAATCTTTGGCTTATTGTATATGGTTCATTTAGGCTTTGTGTAAAACAGTCTTTCTAGCAGTATCGAATAGCCTTGTATGTTAAGTCTCGCACGTCGACACAAGCAACGCTAAGTGCACTAAACCGCAGAGGTAGGATATCATAGAGAGGTGATACTGCATCGGCAGAGGAGCTGTAATGCGTGATACCACAGGTTAAGGACTTAGCGTTGAACAGGAGCTGCGTGTCGCATGGTGCGCGGTGATGCGTTAAGGTTGGAGATATCGCGAGAGAGGGAAAGTGCACGTCGCAGAAGAAGGACCGCGCAACGATATAGAGGAATATCTCATGGCTAGAAGAGCTACGAGATGAGAAGATCACGTGATGCAAGCAAAAGATCGTGCGACGCGAGCAGAAGATAGCGCGACGCGAGAAGGAGGTCGCGCGACGCATAGAGAAAGAGACCTCGCAGCTAGGAGAGCTGCAAAACATTAGCGGGATCGCCACAGAACCCGGTCCAAGACACTTGAGTCCTTGGCCAACCCATTAGATTCACTTTGGGTGAGACTTCAGGATGCTTTGTGGTCTGTCGCCGAAAGGGCCAGTGATCTAGGGGTGTTGTTGGTTGATTATAGTAAACCTGGGTCTGCCCATAGCAGCCAACAAATAGTTCTGTTGCCGGCTATGAACAACTGAGTGCTAATGTTCTGTTGGTATCCCACCAGAGAAGAGTTTAACCAGTGGCTAGATTCAAACCTAACGGAGTTTTCCAAGAAAGAAAATCGGAGCCCTAAGCTTAGCACAGAGGACTGGTTACAAAAGCATATCGCTTTAGATATACACGCCATATTTTTTGCAACCTATGGAAACGAGCTTTTCGACTAGTTATCCAAGTTGACAGATAGGAACATATTCAAGAAGAAAAGAAACATTGTTTGGACACTGGAGCTGATTCAGACCATATAGAGACTCGACAATCCCATTACGAGAGCAGTGGGATTCTGGCTTGCGAGTGTGCTAGGAGGCTTTGTAACAGAATTTGCAGTTGACCAGAGAAAAAGCTTCAGCGAGGCTGAGCGGTACTTCTTCAAAGGATATCGTGGTAAGTACCTAAGATCTCTAAAATTGTCCATTAAGATGCTGCTACATGAAAAAGGAGTAATGGACATGATTTCAGATGAATAAGTAAACATAGTAATGTCACAAGAGTTTGAAAGTGATTTTGATGACATTGGACGAACACGTAGTGGAAAGAAATATAAAGTAGCTTTCGGCTCTCCTGTATTTGGAGATAGTTCAAACAATATTAGGCAACCGAGTCCTAGTACCACAGAAGAACCATATGGGGGTATCCCTTACCAGCCCTATACCCCACAGAAACAGACCGGGACTCAGAGTAATCCCGTAGGTACTCCATCCAGTAGCTCACAGACAACACCTACTACCGCTACATCACCTTCACCTACACCGCCGAGTGGTAGTAATCCAGTCAATCAGAACCTACCACAGAGAAATAGAATGGGAGATGATATGAAGCTACCTACCTTTAAGGGTACAGGAGCAGAGGACCTAGAACAGCATTGGTTTCTATGTGAAGCCATGTGGACCATTAAAACAATCAACGACGATAACCTTAAACTTGTACAGTTGGTCACCACACTTAGAGATCGAGCTTTAACATGGTACATAAAGTATACCACAGTACCCAAGACACTTGCCCAGGTCAAGAATGCCATGATTAAAGAGTTCAAGAAACCTAAGTCTGAATCTCAGTGCATTACAAAGCTCAAGGATATTAAGCAGCTACCATCAGAATCAGTATGGGACTTTGACCAGAAATTCAAAGCTCTTATAGACCAAGTAAGCTTTGAGTTTGCGCCAGAGCAGCATAAGGAATGGTTTATTGCAGCACTACTCCCTCACATCAGAGTGCCACTAATGCAGCAGAAGCTCCAGATGCAGGATGACGCGTTGGAGATGGCGATGAAGCTAGAAGCTTCACCCTTAGCTGAAATCAGTACAGGCATGACAACTATACAGAACTAGTTGGCCAACCTAACCTTACAGATACACGAACTTAAGAAAGGAAAAGAGGTTATGCAAGACATATGGTGCTTATGATGTAGAGCTCAGGGTCATACTAAAGACAACTGTCCAGTCTTTACAGAATATTTAGCGTCAGGGGCTCCTAACCCCTTACCACGAACGCAAGGGCCATGGTGTGAAATATGCAAAACACAAGGACACCCACCTCAGCAATGCCCTTTGCTGCAGAAGTATGTACATACACCTAAGAACCTATACTGTGTCTTCTGCAGTTCTGTTGGACATGATGAATAGAATTGCTGAGCCTATGATCTCATGTTAGATAGAAAACATGACGTGTATAGAGTCCAAGTAGAAACACAGGGTCTAGCAGCAGGACCACAGCCGGATCCGACTTATGGTGGCCATGGAGGAGGATTCAGAGGACGAGGCCATGGAGGAGGCTTTGCAAGAGGAGAAGGATTCAGCAGAGGAGAGGGTTTTGGCCATGGTCATGGACCAATCACTTGTTGTAACTAAGAAGTTGTAGGACACTATGCTAGGGACTGTCAGAGCCCCACTACTACTTGTAATTACTGTAAATCTTATGATCATACCATAGAGGAGTGTCGTACCTTGATAGCTAAGATCAAAGACCTTAAGCCAGCAGTACACCAGAACATCCAGCTTATTGCTGCTGAGCAGGAAGAACTAGAACCAAGAGTCAATATTGTGACTCGTAGCGGTGCTTCCACCAGTGGGACATCGTAGGAGACCGAGTAGAACACAAGTCAGGAGTGGGTGCACAGAGCTCCTAGTAAAGCAACAGCACTCAACCTATAGAAGAATAAAGAGACATTTCATGAAGCCAAGGCTTCCTTTGATGAACCTACACAATCAGGATCGCAGGTACCACCGTCTAGGGGCGTACCGCAGCAAGCACCTTGTGGCGACAACCCAGAACAGATACCGCAGGCTACCACATCGGGAAGATGCGACGAGGATGAATCGACAGGAAGTATACAATCCTTCCTTCGCAGTTGCTTGAAACTCTTGAGAAATGAAAAAGCTATCGACGAGCTATAGTGCATCATAGATCAGTGTCAGCAACCTTCTCTCTCGAGCAGTGCACACCGCGCTGTTCATAATGTTACAGGACATACAAGGACCGGAAGAGAGATGAAGCTCACAACACAGATTGGAGAGTTTGAAATGGACGAAGTTGTCTTAGATCTAGGATCAGAGGTGAATGTTCTAACTAAGCAGACATGGGAACAGATGGGTAGCCCTCAGTTAGTCAAATCCCCTATCCACCTGAGATTAGCTAACCAGCAGCGAGTGTCACCATTGGGTCGACTACTGCAGGTGCCAGTTGACATCGATGGAGTTCGTACTTTTGCAGACTTCGAGGTTATAGAAATCATTGGCGACAGTCGACCGTATCCAGCATTATTAAGTATCGATTAGGAGATCGGTAGCAAGGCTGTCATCGACCTAAAGAGAAGACAAATGACCTTTGAGGATGCACAGATCCGGGTCATCGAGCAGCTGGATCCTCACCAGGGTCCTAGATACATTGAACCTATCAGAGCAGAGGGGGAGGCACATAACATGGATAGTCTCTACCAGATGACTGCGAACCAGAACGACTACATCAATCCAACCACAGAAGGGAACATTAGTTGGCAATGTGACAACTCATGTGCATCGGATTCCGATGTTGGTCTAGAGAACTGGCAGAACAAACTTTAAGAAGTCTCAGTGCGCAGATGTGTGTTTATGAGTAAGTCACTGCGATGGATTGGTGCAGAGATCACTGAGATCCCATCATATCATGGTCTGACAGATATCCAGAACTTCTTTGAGCAATTTGAGCAATAGATTCCTTATGAGCAGAGGACCGCAGCTATGGACCTTGCAGTATGAGCCACACCTGCAAGATGGTGGTATGCGCATAAAGAAAATATCGCATCATGGGATGATATTAAAAAATTAATGGCAATCAGATTTTCTGTCGATAAAGAGTACGTCCAGCAGAAGTACACAGGAGAAACTGACCCCAGGACACACATTCAGACATGTGAACAGAACTGGTCGGACATTCCCAAGGATGAATGGGTTCACAGATTCAGTCACACATTGGACACAGTTCCAAGGAACTGGTACACAGAGACCAAGTTGCGCAAAGGGACGACCACATGGTCACTTATGATAGACAGTTTCCTACTCACCTTCACATTTGAATCAGAACATCCAAGTGTTGCTCAGGCCCTAGACATAATCAAGATCAAGATATTTGAGGACTGTACCATCTCAGTGCAGGCTCAACCTGAGTGGGCCATCCAGTTGCAAGACGCGCTTGAATGCTATAACTTCGTAGCAAAGCCAGACAATGAAGATAAGGATGAGGATGAGGATCCTCGCAACACCAACATTCTAGAGTCAGAAGGACTCGCGATGTTGGGGGACCACAGTTAGAAATTCCACAAATCAACGAACCCCTCAAGATTAAAAAGATCAATATTGGCATAGACACAGAACCTAAGTTTTCCTCTATTGGAGACTATTGGAACGATGAAACATTCAGACAGATTGCAGATTTGTTACATGACTATTAGGACCTATTTCCCACCAAGTTCACAGAGATGAAGGGAATAGTCGGAGACCTCGGAGTTATGAGGATACCATTGAAGGAGGATGCTAGACCAGTTAAGCAGCGCCCATATAGATTGAATCCGCACTACAAAGAAAAGGTAAAGGACGAAATCGATAAGATGCTAGCAGCAGGAATCATTGAGCTGGTAGAAGAAAGCAAATGGGTTAGCCCCATGGTCATACAAGAAAAGAAAACAAAAGGAGACATCAGGATCTGTGTCGATCTGCGAAAGCTCAACGATGCATCGCTTCACGACCCATTTCCGACACCGTTCACTGATGAGGTATTAGACAACGTGGGAGGACAGGAGGTCTACTCCTTCACGGATGTCTTTTCAGGCTACCATCAGATCAGAATACATCCAGAAGATCGATCCAAGACCACCTTTGCAACAGAATGGGGCTCGTTCCAGTATACAATAATGCCCTTTGGTCTTAAGAATGCACCAGCTATATTTTCTAGAGTAGTTGTTGCTGTATTTAAAGAATGCATTCATAAATTCTTAGAAGTATATTTTGATGATTGGACTATATTTGGACTAATTGACAAGCATATAGGAGACTTAAGATTGATGTTGGAGAAATTTAGGCAGTACCAGATTTCTCTAAACTTGAAGAAATGTATATTTTGTGCACCATTTGGTATTTTGTTGGGTCACATTGTTTGTAGACAAGGCTTGATGGTAGATCCCACGAAGATTGCCATAATTGTAAACCTTCCAGCACCCAACTCAGTCAAGCAACTGAGGATAGTACTTAGTCATACTGGGTACTACAGAAAGTTCATCAAGGGCTACACAAAGATTACAGCACCAATGGAAAAATTGCTAAAGAAAGATGTAAAATTCCTATGGAATGAGGAATGTCAGCAGAGTCTAGACACACTTAAAGAAAAGATGGTTACAACACCCATATTAGTATTTCTAGACTGGACTAAGCCATTTCATATACATGTGGATGCGTCTGGAATCGCATTAGGGGTTGTTTTAATACAACTAGGAGAAGGGGACATTGACCACCCTATCGCATATTCCAGCAGAAAGCTCTCGACAGCAGAAAAGAACTACACCACAACTGAAAGAGAAGGCCTAGCTATGGTGTACGCGCTGCAAAAGTTCAGGCACTACCTGTTGGGTGCCTCGTTTAAAATGTTCACTGACCATTCCGCCTTGAAGTATTTGGTCAATAAGCCAGTGTTAGGGGGGATAATCTGCAGATGGTTACTCCTTTTTCAGGATTATGATTTTGAAATCATTGTGAAACTAGGAAGACTGAATGTCGGAGAAGAACCAAGTAACCTAGATGACAATCTGCCAGATGCGCCACTGTTTTCCATCCAGATCATAGATGAGTACTACGCCGATATTATTCAATTCCTCACTACAGGAGTAGCACCTGATGAGTTTACTAAGCAACAAAAGAAGCAGTTGGTTGTTAAAGTAGCAGACTTCACCCTCATCACAGGACACCTATACAAGTTAGGCCCGGATGAATTTCTGCGTAGATGTGTGATGCCGCATTAAAAAGACGCTATTATCAGAGAGGCACATTCAAGAACCGCAGGAGGTCATTTCGTAGGAAATCCAACTGCGCAGAAAATCTTGGAGGTAGGATTATGGTGGCCTACGTTGCATAAAGACACCAAGGACTTCTACAGATGTTGTGATATCTGCCAAAGGGTAGGAAAACCCTCACGACGTGATGAAATGCTGCTGCAACCACAGGTCACGTTGCGTGCATTTGACTAATGGGCTATAGATTTTGTGGGTCCTATCAACCCACCAGGAAAGCGCACGGGTGCGAGATATATTATCACAGGAACAGAGTACCTCAACAGATGGGTAGAGGCCAAAGCAGTAAGAAATTGTGATGCTGCTATAGCTGCATAGTTCCTTTTTGAAAACATCATTAGTAGATTTGGATGCCCAGTAATTTTGATGAGTGATCAAGGCACGCATTTTTTGAACAGCACTATTGAGGCATTGACAAAAGAATTCCAGATTCAACACCATAAGAGCACTCCCTACCACCCCCAGGCTAATGGAATAGTGGAGGCCTTTAATAAGATTTTAGAAAATGCTCTTACTAAGATCTGCAATACCCATAGGAATGATTGGGACCTCATAGTTAATGTCGTATTATGGGCGTACAGGACTACATGCAAGAAACTTACGGGACACACGCCTTTCAGCTTGGTGTACGAATAGGAGGCTGTTATGCCTATGGAGTATATTCTTCCCAATTTAAGAATCACTCAGATCACCGGGATGACTGATACAAACACAATCGAGGAAAGGCTAGCACAGCTACTTGCCTTAGAAGAAGACAGATTCATCACTGGATTCCATCAGAAAGTGCAGAAGGCACGAGAAAAAGCTTGGCATGAAAAACACATTAAGAATAAGACTTTCCAGATTGGATACCTAGTGCTCCTCTATGATAGCAAATTCATTAATTTTCCAGGGAAGTTCAAGACACATTGGCTGGGGCCATATCAGATACAGCAAGTCACAGAGGGAGGTGTCGTTCAACTCAGCCAGCTGAATGGGGAGCTCCTTCCCACATGGATTAATGGCAGTAGGCTTAAGCCCTATAGTGATAGCCACCCCACCTCTCATCCCTAGCTTAGCTAGTTATAGTGGTCCAGATGTCCAGTGTAGTTGAAAGGAGGCATCGCACTGGGAACTAGTCTACACCGGCAGGTATTATTCTAAGTATGAGTTTCAAAAAAAAAAAAAAAAGAGAGTAATATTGGTTTATGCAGGTGATGCAGAGTCGCATCGCGGCAGCGCGATGTTTCCCCATGCCACGTACTCAGTTTTGCAACTGACAAAGGCCAGTCACGTCACCATCTGACAGGTAGTTAATAAGGTAATGACCGGTATATCTTACTGTAGATTTGGCAGCAGTATAATCAATTTTTCCAGATTTAGCAAATCTCCGACAAGACCGGTGCCTGTACACACACGCTTCGAGGGAAATTCAATCAGATTTCCTCATTTATTAAGGATCGGACGGCGGGTGTGGTCTTTTCCAGGCATTAATGACGATCGACGAGTTCAGTCTAGATGACCGTTGCATCTAGGATCATCGTATCGGGCATAAAAGTAGAAAGTATTCATTTGAGACAGTTACGTTTGCAGAAAACTCGAGAGTTGTAGAGTGCATTGTTCAGAATTCCCTATGAAGAGCTAAGTTTGTTATAGAGTGCTGTGATTTTCAGAAGTTGCAGCCAATGCACGTCCACCATTTGTACTAAGATGGCTCTGTTCGAGGATGAACCTTTAGAAGACATGCTGAGACGCTTCGACCCTGGTGGCCGTAGGTCTGCCATGACGTCGTCGCCCAGGGTTGTGAAATTAAGTACAGCACAAGTCAGACAGCCGCTAAGGATCAAGAGTCAGGCACCAGAAGTAGAAGTTGTCACTAAAGTCTCTGCTAAGGAGAAGAGGAACGCCAAGCCGACCACTGAAGATAAGAAAGCAGAGCGGAAGAATGATGAGAAGAAATCTTCCACTACGCGGAAAGTAAAAATGAGAAAAAGAAAGCAACGGGAGAAGGTCGTCGACCTATCTGATCAGCTAAGAAAAGCACCAAAGACTGCGGAGGAAACGCAACAAAAATTTGATGATCAGAGGTAGTATGTGTACCTGGAGCACCTCGAAGAGAAGAGAAGTGGAAGAGGACAGCAAACCCAACAGCCGGTAGAACTCCTAGAGGCAGGCAAAGGCTTGTTCTTGGAATGGAATTCATGGTTTGTATCCCTTTCATATACAAGGCTTCAGACTGAAGGAAATGTTTGAGAAGGCTGGAAGATACAGATTTTCCTTGTGATAAAAGTTCTAACCCAGATAAAGAGGAAAGGATATCTGTGGAAAACCTCTCAAACACTAGATGGCTCTTAAAAGGTTTCAGGAGCGAAGAGAGCAAGACCATGACATTGGGCAGGAAGGATAAGAGAGCCCAGTGAATCAAGTTACATAAACTATAAAGAGAGTGTCGAAGTGATGCAGAAGGAAGTCACAGGACTTCATGACAGGTTGCAGAAGGCTTCACAGGAAGCCAAGGCAAAGCTACAGCAGGAGAAGCCCGCTGGAGGTGGCTCGAGGACGAGCCACAAGTAAGTGTTATGGGACTGTTGGAGCAGGGTCCCACAGCTACAAAAGAAGCTACTAGTTTTGGCGGAAAGATAATTTTTGGTAGAAAGAAGTTAAGACACAGCTACGACGCCATAGCACGTTTCCAGATGGAGAGAAGAGCCGAAAACAATGACTTTTAAGATAGAAAAGTCAATGAAGGCAATGGTACCTAAGCGGCTGAGAAGAGAGAGCTCAACCACTGCATTGAAGGCAGCGGCGGAAGACATGAGGGCTCAGTGACCCTCATAAAGGAGAAGGAGCAACGAGGCTGAAGCATTGAAGACGAAGGACAGAAAAGAGAAGCGGTGCATAGTACCCATGATCAGTGCCGGGAAGCATGGAAGACTGTAGAGAGCCGTGGTGTGACGGGAAGCGGCTACCTCAAGTATAGATAGGGCTGACTGTCACTAGTTAGGGTTTTGGGTTACTGTTGGGACAGGCCCACAGTGTTGTAATGGCAAGACCTTCGGGCTGCCTATAAAAGGACATATTTTGTATTGTAAAGGGTTGGCGTGTTCTGTTGTGTTAGCTTGTCATTTTGGTTAGTTAGTTAGTTGGTTCATTCAGTTTTTAGTAGTGTTTGCAGACTATTAGACTATTGTAAAAGCCTAGCTCTGGTTCTATTATTAGCGGAAGCAATCTTACTGTAACCAGCAGCTGGCTTATAGAATATGCATGTAACAATCCGTAGGGATCGACAGAGAGGGAAGAGTATATTGTAGGAGAGCAATATAGAGAGAAAAGGGATCTAAGAGAGAAGATCTTGAGCTACATATGCGGTGCAGCAGAACTGTGTTTACCTTCCCCTGAGCTATAATAAAACACAGTTCTATGGACGTAACTTCCATCCTGGAGGTGAACCATGTTAAAATCAAGTGTTATGCGATTGGTTTATGTGTTATGTTTAAATTATGCATGCCTTAGTCAGTTCATGGACTTTATTTACAGTGTAATGAATGAATGTGTTAATCAGTTCTCGGCATCATAGAAGGATAAACTTAAAGTTAAAGTCTTTGGCTTGTTGTATATGGTTCATTTAGGCTTTGTGTAAAACAATCTTTCTAGCAGTATCGAATAGCCTTGTATGTTAAGTCTCACACGTCGACACGAGAAACGCTAAGTGCACTAAACCACGGAGGTAGGATATCACAGAGAGGTGATACCGCATCGTCAGAGGAGCTGCGATGCATGATACCACAGGTTAAGGACTTAGCATTGAACATGAGCTGCGTGTCGCACGGTGCGCGGTGATGCGTTAAGGTTGGAGATATTGCGAGAGAGGGAAAGTGCGCGTCGCAGAAGAAGGACCGCGCGACGATATAGAGGAATATCTCGTGGCCAGAAGATCTGTGAGATGAGAATATCGCGTGACGCGAGCAGAAGATCACGTGACGCGATCAGAAGATAGCGCGGCGCAAGAAGGAGGTCGCGCGACGCATAGAGAAAGAGACCTCGCAGCTAGGAGAGCTGCGAACCATTAGCGGGATCACCACAGAACCCGGTCCAAGACACTTGAGTCCTTGGCCAACCCATTAGAGTCACTTCGGGTGAGACTTCAGGCCGCTTTGCGGTCTGTCGCCGAAAGAACTAGTGATCTAGGGGTGTTGTTGGTTGATAATAGTAAACCTGGGTCTGCCCATAGCAGCCAACATGGTCCATCGATGCATCGTTGACAAAGGGGCATCCACCTATGTTATTTCAACATCTATCTGGCAGAAACTTGGGTCCCCTACCCTTCAACCATCCACTACTACACTACGTGCTTACGATGGTCACCCCACCAGGGCCCAAGGCATCCTTCTGCACATCCCCATCACTTTAGCAAGAAAGACAGGCCTAATTGACATAGAGGTGGTCAACGCACGGTTGGACTATAACCTGCTCTTGGGATGAAGCTACATGTATGCCATGAGAGTCATGTCATCCACCATGTTCCACCTTATGATGTTCCCTCATTACAAGAAGATTGTGACGGTGGATCAACTGACTTACCATGATCCCCAGGGGCTAATAAAACCAGCCAACATTATCCCTACCGTCGACAGCACAACCGCCCCACCATTATTGAATGTAGGCCTTGGGTTTTTCACTGAATCCTCTATGATTGCTCCCTTCCCCTTCGCGTCACCTCCACTAACACCAAGTGATACTGTGGATTTTTGCATGCTATCATCTAGCACCGGTACACCCAAACCCCAACCACAGCTGCAACACTAACCATAGCCACATCACCAACTACAGTCGTAGCACCATTCATAGCTGCAGCTCCATCCATAGTCACAGCTCCATCCACATCCGCACAGTGGGTTCATTCCCACTCAACACAATCCTTTTTCTTTTCCTTTTCCTTTTCCTTTTCCTACCATCCGGGATCGCGAGTTAGGATTTCACATTGGGAGTTCTTGTGTGGTACCTTAAACCACCTACGCTACCTCTAAGTCCCCAAGATGTGTTGACTCATGTCCATCCAATTAATATGATGTTGCACCTACCTCCGGGTCCATCAAAGATTCCTCTAGTCTCCTTGCATTTCCCTCTTCCTCCAACAGAGACTGGTGGCAAGGACACCAAAGCCACAACCAATACCATTTACATGATCGCTAGCACCAGTCTCCCTTCCATCTCATCAACAATGGAAGATCCACCTGATCTACCCCAGCACCACTTACGCGATGACAGAGAGATCTGTAAGACCACCTCTAGTTTTACCCCATTCCCTTTAAACCATAGTGTGAAATTGATTCTTCCCATAAAAGATCAGATTTTTTCCCTCACCTTTCCAATGACCTTCATCTCAGAAAGGGGGCATACCTCTTCACTGAATCAAATGGTCTCCTCTACAAGAATCCTCATAACAAGCTCCAACTCAAGAGATTCTATGCCTGATACAACCACTATGAGTTGCTTATAGCGTAGTTTTTTATTTTCTATTTTGCATCTTTTTTTCCATGAGTCGGTGACCCCCTCCAGTAGTAGTTCTGCATCTGGTCATAGTGAGTCCATTATAGAACTCTGTTGCATCATTTTCATGTGAGCAATTAGATATGATCCCTGCCCCTGCACCGTCAGTAGCCCACTAGAAGGTACGGTCCCACATCTGCACATGCACATAGTATGTTGCATGTATGATATAGCTACCACCATGCTAGCATACCATCAAGTCCCTAGACCTATCGTGGAGGTCTAGGCCTCTCTGTATCTCCTCGGTTTTCCACTCTCATGTATGGATCATCCTCTATAAGGATCAAAAGCTGCCACCATTATGTGAAAAGCTGCCAGGCCGAGAGACAACCTTCTAGAATTCCTCCCTCCCTACTAATTCTTTGGGCCATCTTTTTGAAGTCACATCGATTTGCGTACCACCACGTGAATCACATATTATACATTGAGCTACCTCCATACCCAAGGGCCCCCATTGGGTCTAGTTGTTTCCCTGTGCATCACTGCACTAGGGGCAACACCATTAGCTGCTAGTCCGAGTCATATGGAGTCTGTTTGAGACACCCCTCACACCTCCGGGTTTAGTTTTCCATCCTCTATCTTTCAATGAGACCACGGTCTCATGATCAGTAAGTAAGTTTTGGGGATGCTTCCTGAGAGTTACCTTGGTTTGCCTACCACTTTTCTATACAAATGTCTTTGAACCTATACTTACATCACATCAGCCTACCACAACTTATGTAGGATTCTAGATCATCTCCCTGGAAGACACATCATTTTCCTATTTTCAGTAAATAACTGTCAAATCCATCCACCACATCTTACATGGGTTCCCGGACCATTTCCTAGAGGATGGTTCATTTATTTCACATAAATTTGGCATATAAATGTCTCCAAACTTGCACTCACATCATATGTAGTCCATTCCGTCCACCATAACTCACACAAGACTCTTCTGACCTCTGTCCGAGAGCCACCTTGGTTTGCATGCCTCTGCCACACCAATTCATGTGCCTCTGTCGTGATCTATCCCATGCACGTATTGGTATGTTTAAGAGCCACCTGCTCCATCCATACTACATAGATGACCTTTGGATCATTTTCCATTGTCTCGACATGGGGGCACAATCAGTTCCCCCTTGATCGATTTACCATATTGGATTTTCCATTAAGCTCTTTTCCGACTCTTAAAAGAATGAAAAGATTACTGAGCACAACTACTACCTTTATCATTCAATTAAAGTATAAGAAAGTGCATCTACATCGTCTCATTTATCTCCTTTTGCGGACTGTGTAGACTACCATTTGAAAAGGACCACCTTGGCACATTCAAGCCAAGACCGTTCCCCTCTGCATCCTTTTATGCCTTCTCGGGCAAAGGGGCCGAAATCTACCAAAAATCTCACCATGGGTTGTCGTTAAGCTCTTTTCTAGCCTTCTCATCAAGAAAAGATCACTGAGAAAAATTGGTTTCATTCATGCTCGTAAAAGTATTTGAATGACTATCCAATCAATATAGTTTTAACCTTTTTGGCCTAATTGGATTACCAACGGTAAAGAAGTCTCCCATCCCCCAAAGGATGGGAGAGCTATCCTATGTACACTTTTAACCTTTTTTGGGCACAGGACACTATCAATGAAAAAGAGACCCCACTGGAGTCTTCTTCATTCTTTCAAACTGTCTAAAATTGAAAGCACCATCGAGCATTTACTTTTGTGGGCTCACAAAAATCCACAAGATCGTACCACAATGGTGTCTTTAGAAACCACCCCACATATAACAGTTTGGCTGCATTCCCACTTTTGTTCTCCCTTGTTGAGTACTTTGCGATGTGTCTTCCTTGAATCCCCATCATTACCAAAAGTGCCCACCTCCCCCAAGTATTTCCCATCTGCAGTTACATTCCCGGTATTACAGCTATGATCCCTTTCCCATAAGTCAGTTTCATTTGCTGTCTGGTCTGCCTTGCAGTCATACTCTGAAAAAAGGAAGTTTGAGTCCTCCATGATTCCGTTCCACTATTCAACTCCTTCCTCCCCCCCATTTAGTGGGTCAGTCCTCATATTGTCTCACATCTTTCGGTTATCGCCCTCGCGCTTTTGGGCAAGGAAACACCATTTCCTTGGCCAGTTACAGGTCTCCCTCTGTCAACGACAACACACATATTCCAAAGGATAGACCCATAGGTCCCTATATCTTGGTTTCATTAACCTCATCGATGAGTTCCTTGGACCACTTGAGAGGAGTCCTTAGTGCCTCTTGGGATGGTTATTTCTCATGTGCTCTACTTCAGCTACATCATCGTACCATTGAGATTCATACAGGGTATTGGTCCATGTAGTATTTGGTCGATGAACCCAGATGTCACCTGAATCTAGCACATTGATGAGTCTATTGAGGGACCCAAACATGTTCATGTCCCTTATGATTTATAGGTTGCATTGGAGACAGTATTCAAAAGCCTTAGCAGTGATTTTATATAGATTTATGATTGATGCAACATATTTGTACCACAGAGACTCCGACTCTTCGTCAATGAGTCCCTACAATTATGTACCATTCCAGATCTAGAAGACCATCCATCATGAAGATATAGCATTCCCTGAGAATGCCATGGGTCCAATGTAGGAGTTCTTCAGATTAGTATTGTATTCAGCCTCTTATCGAGGCAACCACTATTGTAACAACAATTGTACATGATCGACTCTTGCATTATAGAGCTTAGATCACATTATTATTTTGACATCATTACAAGCATGGGGATTCCCTCCTCATCTATATACATGTCACACATTATTTGTATCTCAACCATTGATGGGAACCATATTAATAAAAAAACCAAAAACCACCATGCTTGAGCCCAGGAAGCACCACCTCTCCCCAAAAAATCCTATGATGTCTGTGTTAACCCAAAAAATCTCTCACTCAGCTCTACATGGCCTACACCACCCAAAGACACCCATACACAACCTTCATAACACTCCATTGGACCCCCACACCCTCAAAAAGGCTTAAAAACCCCAAAAAGGAGCCTAAATAACTCTCCTAGGGGCTAAAGCCTCCAAAAGGGGGCTAAAACCCCTCAAAGGAGCCTAAAACCCTAAAAGGAGCTAAAGTTAGGGAAGAAGGGGCTAAAATCCCAAAAAAGGGTCTAAAGCCCTGACCAAGGGCTTAAAACCCTAAAAGTCCCCAAGAAAGCTATAAAAGGAGGGGTGGGGGTCACTCTCAAACAACTTCTCCCTTGCATACTGTTATGTTTCCCGTGGATGCCTTGAGACCCTTTGTTTCTCAAGCCACCCACACTCCCTCTCCTCCATCTCCATTGAGCCAAAGCTCCCCCATCCAAGAGAGGTGCTTCTTCAAGCCAGGGCATGGTGGCCCGATTCCATCAAAGAGAAGGTATACCAATGTTGTTTCTTGCATTTGCTTTAGTATTTTGTAGTTTTTCCTAACCCGTTTTTGTTTTCAGGTTTGTTTATAACATATTTTTGCAGGTATTTTGTTTCTAATAGTTGTCTGTAGGTATCCAAGGCGAAGCCCTAACCTTGTTTGCAGAGGGGCTCACGGCCATTTTCTTTCTGTCATTTTCTTTCCTTTCTATCCAATTTCTTTAATGCATTTTCCACATGCAGGAACCTACCCTTCCATCCTATAGACGGGAGGGATCCAATCATGCCCCTGTAGCAAGGAGAAATCCTTGCTACAGAATTGGCGACCATATCAGGTTGATCTCACAGGATCCCTGGTTCAGTTTTTTAAATTTCAAGTTTTTTTTTCAGTTTATGCCCTATTTTTTAAAATTTCTTGTCAAATATAGCTTAGATCCAGTTTATTTTCAGTTTTTATTATTTCTGAAGCCTCTGCAAGGCAAATCCAAGTCTATTTGGCCACATTACAGGTTACTGTCGGCTGGATCTGACTCAGGATCAGAAAACCCCAAATCTTGGGTAGGCTGCACTTATTGGGCCTGAACAGGGGATGAGGTCGCTCTTTTAGGCCTCACAGGTGTGACCAAGTTGCCCTTTTCCCCCCGAAAGGTGTGACTTTACTCAGAACAGCAGACCGCTTCTGTCTGTGAAATCTGTGCGACCCCCTCGCTTGTTTCCCAAAACAATTTGCGACCCCCTCGCCGAATTTGACCCGAAACAGGCGGTCTGTTAATTAGTAGTTAATTTTTAGTTTATTAGGCACTATCAATGCAGCTCAGCTGCCTCTGTCCAACACAATAGTCCTATTTATGTTTCTGTTTTAATTTACTGCAATTTCATGAACAAACAAAGTGTAAATTCAAAGAAAATTTTTTAATGGCTTAATGAATGTAGCTTAACTAAAATTGAAATAAAATTAACAGTCTTGCTTACCCTTCCTCCTCTACCCAGTCATTACCCTTTAGGGTATTATGGGATACGACAAAGGGCACAGCTCATATAGTCCTAGGACCTTCACTGAATATTATTCTAAACCATTAAAAACAAATGACCTAGAAGGTATAGGGGGTAGAGAAGGAGGGCTTCTCACGGTGCTAAGCGTCCTCCTTGTTGACCAACCTTGGATCCGGGAGGTGACCTGTGGATCTACGGATGGGCTTAGTCCCATTGTGTTGAGATCCCAACAGCTTCTCTTGGTCAAAGAAGAATATAGGTGTAAGGTAGTCACTTAGTTAGGCCATCGACATTCAAGGTAAAAACAATTGTATCTGTTTACAACTTTCTAATTATTTATTGCTTGTATTCATAATGATATGAAATATACCACAATATGATGAATTCATAAACCATTTATAGCCACCTAATACCAGAAATACAGAAAAACATATACACCATACCACGTAATCAACCCAACTCAGTTCATGACGCTGAGAGAACCCTTAAAATTTATCAATTTACACTAAATTCAAAAAATCTGTAGTCTTTGAGGACATAAGTCCTTGACTTCCTTAACCATGGGAAGTAATTGGGCTCAGGCTAGAAAATCATTGTGAGGAGTACCACAGGAACCCCAAAGTAGCTGGCCACTGAGAGGAATTGCCAAGCCAAATGGGCAACGACCCCCATCGATTGAGTAGAAACGCCCGTGAGGAAAAAGCCAAGCGCTATCTTCAAGTAGTCTTGGTGTTGAGTGACCACCTACAGCCAATAGGAAGCCATTGAAACCGGGGTCAAAACATCATTCCCACCAATTTTATACAATCTAACACAATTGATCCCCCATGCTCTTCCTCACGCCTAAGAGGCAAACCAACACCATTCGAGACATTAAACCGACACCGTCGAAACCACTCCCAACAACCTCTCACACCATCAGAAGGCCACACAGCCTCTGATTTAGATTCAGTCCCATATCAATCTGAACCAGACCTCCATACTGCACCATCAAGCCCCATGGCTGGTGCAAACCCGGATCCATTTTTCGGCATAGCCATAGCTAGTGGACCCATGTCCACACCACAAGTTGGCATTAACAATCCTGCAGTGGCCCTAGCATGGTCATGCAAACTGTAATCATTCAACTTCCACCACCCATAGTAACCACTCAGGATGTCCCACTTGCATCACTTGCAGGCAGTGGACCTTCCACATACACTACCCCTCCTATCACACAGGGGGGAAGTGCCCTGTCCACATACAATATCCCTCCTGTCACACATGGGGGCAGTGTCCATTCCATCCACATTGTCCCTCACACCACACTTATGGGAATTTCCCCATCTACAATGGTGCCACCACAAATACCCCCAGCCATGCAGGTGCAATATGCACCTGCAAACCCCACCACCATCGTTGCCCCATCTCACATTAACCTAGGGTCAAATCTACCTTCCATGGCTCGTCTTAACTTGCCTGATTTGTCTAGATTGACAAACGACCCCATCCGCCATCAAACCTTTTGGCCTCCCATGCCAACCAAGTTGCCATCATACATTCCCAAGTTTGAATGCAAGGTAGGGGAGTGTCCCCAAAATCACATTATGACATTTCATCTATGGTGCTCCTCTAATAGCATTGTAGATGACTCGATCAGACTAAGACTGTTCCAATGCACCCTCACAGGTGTGGCAACCAAATGGTACATTGAGCTCTCGCAAGCCAAGTACCTGGATTTCAACTCCTTAGCTTTCTTGTTCCTGTAGTATTTCCAACTCCCCATCAGATATGACGAAGGGGTGGAGATCCTGTTATCTTGTCGCCAAAGCATTGTGACACATATAACTGACCACATCCATGAGTGGCAGCGACATCGTAGTTTGTGCAAAATACAACTTGATGACATAATATTCTTGGATTGGTTCCTCAAGACCTTTCTCTCACCCATAGCAAAGGACATTGCATTCAAACGTCCCCAATCCAGAGAGGAGGCCATACTGAAATCCCAACAGTTTGAACTGATCTACGCTCAGTATGGATATCTATACACCCTCATTCCAGACGCTCCTCATCTGGATACCTCCTACCAGGATGCACCGGGGGCATCCCATGCTGCGGACGACATTATAGGCTCAGTCTCCCAATAGATGTAGCACCGTCTGACACCACTTGTTGTTACACCACAACCAAGCAACATTGTTAGTGTTGCTTACCAAAACCAAACTCCGGACTATGCCAGAATGATGTCCCAGTATGGAGCAACAACTTCCTCCGCACAACCTGCGCCACCGCATTAGGCTCAGGCCATGGCATGGCCAACACAACAGTACATGGGGCAAATTCCCACATTTGTGGCACCGTAGCCCACCCAAATTTATTATGTACCACCAGTGCAAACGGTTCAAGCCCCCACCCCCGCTCCACTTGCTCCATTGGGACAAGTATTTGCACAACAAAACCGTCCCAACCAGCCAGCCCCAAATAATCAACAAGGGAAGGCCCAGAATAACCGACCCCAAAACCAAGCCAATAATCAACTGTAGGGAGGTGGTCAACAACCAAACCCCCCCAACAATGCCGTGGAAAACCAACCCGCCCAAAATCCTCCATGACCAAATGCACCAAGACGCAATGCTTCGTTGTGTACAAACCAACCATGCACACTCTGTGAGGTCTATGGGCACTACACATTCGAGTGTCCCTTCATGGGTTGTGCGAAGCAGGCCATTCAGAACGAGGTGTAACATGCCACCAACATAATGGAGCAAGCCCAACCCAACCTGACACCACAAGGACCTCCTCCTATGGTGCTCTAAAACCCATTACTAATCCAAGGATTGGTGGAAACCACACCCCCTCCCCAACCCAATCCCAACACTCCGGGGGCACCTCCCACGGCCGAAATAGGTGTCCACCACCTGCTAGCCATGATGACTGAAGAGGTTAACCTACAAACTAGATGAAATTAGTATGGAACCACCACAAAACCCACTGACACATCAGCGGCCTCTACATCCAAATTGATCAATGCACCTCTTTAGTTAACCCCCTCCCCCCACCCCCCCACACGTCAAGTTGTCAATAACACCACGGCTAGAGCAACCATCAGCTATAGCATCGTGGATGATTTGGCCCAAACACCAACCACCATGTCTACTCTTGAGGTACTCAAAACATGCCCAATGCAACGAAAATCATTGCTAGCTTCCCTTGGGGCTGTAGACCCCTCTGACTCCAAGTTGATCACATTTGACACGGAGAATGGAGAACTGCGCATGCCATCCACCATTGCCTTCCAAATCCCGGTGTCTATCCAAAATTTGGTTGTGCACCGATGAAGAGTAGATGAGGGGCATCTACGTGCATTATGTCTACCCTAGTCTGGAAGAAACTTGGATCTCCAATTCTGCAACCATCCTCCACAACTCTGTGGGATTATGATGGCCATCCCACTAAAGCCCAAGGAATCCTCCCCCATGTCCCCATCACATTAGACGGGAATACAATGTTGATCGACATAGAGGTTGTCAACGCTCAACTGGACTATAACCTTCTCCTCAGAAGAAGTTATATGTATTCCATGAGAGTTGTCGCATCAGCTGTCTTCCGTGTCATGAGGTTCCCCATGAAGGGAATATTGTGACGGTTGATCAGCTCACTTATCATGATCCTCAAGGGTTAATATCACTCGCCAATGTTATCCCTACCATCACCACCATTGAGCCACAAGGGACGAACATACTCGCCGATGTTGTCCCTGCAATCAACACCATGGTTGACAACACACCAGCCTCCCTATTATTTAATGTGGGCCCTGGGTTGTTTGTCGATACCACCATGACGACTCATTTCCCCTTAGTGTCACCACCACCGACACAAAATGAGACTATGAACTTGTGCATGGTCTCATCTAGCACCACTGCACCCAAACAACAAGCGCAGCTGTAGTCCCAACTGCAACCGCAACACCGTCCACAGTCACAACACCAACAGAAGCCACAACATCACCTACAACTGCATCATTACGCGCAGCCGCAACCACAACCTCACCCCCACATACTAACCATCAGGGAGTTATCTGGGCTCCTCTCCAGTCCATAAAATTCCCTTCCTCTTTCCCCCACCTAGTGTCATGAGCAAGCCGCTAATGGCCACCCTAAACCTACCCAAGTTTACATTGGGAATTCTCATGTGGTATCTTGATCCACCAGCTCAACCATCAATGCTCTAGGTAATCTTAACACCTATGCATCCCATTGCAGTCGAGTCCCATCCTCCACCTGGTCCACAAAAACCAACCACCACACCTGCACCTGCACTGCCCCACCCAAAAAGGGCCAGGGGAAAGAATGCGAAAGCTACTACAGAACCTTGGCAGATCCTGCCTTGCGCTGTCTACGAGAAACAAGGCCATCCAACTTAGAACTGCCCCGAGATCCCAATGATCCCCGTGCATTTGGATGTCATGGATACAAATGAAAACCTCCCATTGGTTGAACTTCCAAGCGCGCCAACAGTAAAAAACAAGTCACTGAGAACAAACCATGCTTGCGCCCTCTATGTTTTGTATGGACATTATTCTCACCATTTCCAAGACTTGCCCGAATTTCAAATAGATTTAGCCGACCTCCGTCAACATTCCCTAGAATATGAGATCACCCTGATCGAAGAAGTTCATCCCCCACCTCCTTCTTCGGACACCATGTCCATTTACATGATGTCTAGTTGTACCGACCCTCTTGTCTCCACCATCACTGATGGTCCATTAGACCTGTCTCTTCCTTTGTTTCCCCATCCACAGCCGTAACCTCAGTTACCAGGGAAACAATGGGGTTCATTCCCACTCAACATGATCCTTTTCCTTTTCCTTTTCCTTTTTCTTTTCCTACCATCCGAGATCATGAGTAAGTCTGTCTTGGTAACCCACAATCAATAGGATTTCACACTAGGAGATCCTGTGTGGTACCTTGAACCACCTACCATACCTCTGAGGCCCCAAGATGTGTTGACTCATGTCCATCCAATTGAGATGATGTTGCACCTACCTCCAGGTCCATCAAAGACTCCTCTCGTCTCCAAGTCGGCCCCTCTTCCTCCAATAGAGACTGGGGGCAAGGCCACCAAAGCCACAACCAATACCATTTACATTATCTCTATCACTAGTTTCCCTTCCGTCTCGTCAGCTGTGGAAGGTCCACCTAATCTATCCTGACACCACTTACACGATGGCGAAGAGATCTGTAAGACCGTCTGTGGTTTTACCCCATTCCCTTTAAACCATAGTGTGGAATTGGTTCTTCCCATAAAAGACCAGATTATGTCACCCTACCTTGTCAATGACCTTCGTCTCAGTAAGGGGGCATACCTCTTCGCTGACTCAGATGGTTGACTCTTGAAGAAGCCCCGCAATGGGCTCTAGCTCAAGATATTTTATGCTTAACATCACCAATGAGTCGCTTCGTTTTATTTTCTTATTTTCAACATTGTTAGCACAAGTCAGTGGCAGCACCATTAGCTGTTAATCCAAAGTCACCCAGAACCAGTTCGAGACACCTCTCACACCTCCAGGATCAAATTTCCATCTCCTTATGAGACCGTCATCTCATGTTTAACAAACAAATTTTGGGACCACTTCCTGGAGGTTACCTCGATTTACGATCCATAGCATGGTGATGTAAGTGTTTGTGGACCTGTACCTATATCACTCTCCCCTACCTCTATTCATGCAGGTTTTCAGGCCACCGCCCGTTAAGGGTCACCATTTTTAGTTTTGTTTTTTATTTTAACACATAGCTGTGTATTTCATCCACCGCACCTTATGCGGATCTCTGGACCATTGTCCACAAAATGATTTATTGTTCTTGCATGTATTTGGCATATAAGTGCCCCCAGACTTGCACTCACATCGCATGTAGTCAAGTCCATCCACCACAACTCACACATAGCTCTCCTGACCTCTATTCGAGAGCCACCTTGGTTTGCGTGCCTCTGCCACACCGACTTGTGTGCCTCTGCTGCAATCTATCCCATGCATGTATTAGTATGTTTGAGAGTCGTCTGCTCCATCCATACTGCATGGATGACCTTCGGACCACTGTCCATCGTCCCAACATGGGGCACCACCTGTGCCACTGCAATCGGTTGACCATATTAGAGTTTCGTTTAAGCTCTTTTCTAACTCTTAAAAACAATGAAAATATTGTCGAGCACAATTGCTTCCTTTCTCACTCGCTAAAGTATAGGAAAGGGAATCTACATCATCTCTTTTACCTCCTTTTGTGGGCCATGTAGACCATTAAATGAAAAGGACCACCTTGGCGTATTCAAGCCAAGACCGTTCCCCTCTGCATACTTTTATGCTTTCTCAGGAAGAGGGGCTACACTTTATGAAAAATCTTGCCATGGGTTGTTTTTAAGCTCTTTTCCAACCTTCTCATCAAGAAAATATTGCCGAGCAAACTTGGTTTCATTCATGCTCATAAAAGTATATGAATGACGGTCTAGTCAGTATAGGTTTAACCTTTTCCGGCCTGATTGGACTACCAATGGTAAAGAAGTCTCTCATCCCCTATAGGATGGGCGAGCTCTCCTATGTATACTTTTATCCTTTTTCGAGCACAGGAGGCTACCAACGAAAAAGAGCCCCCACTGGAGTATTCTTTGTGCTTTCAGACTCTCTAAAATTGAAAGCACCATCGAGCATTTACTTTCTCGTGCTTGCAAAAAATCCATGAGATCGTACCATAACGGTGTCCCTAGACACCACCCCACAAAAAATAGTTTGGCAGCATTTTCCCCTTTGGGTCTCCTTTGTTCAGAGTACTCTACAATGTGTCTTCCTTGGACCCCATCAATATCAAAAGTGTCCACCTCCTCCAAGTATTTCCCATCTGCAGTGGCATTCCTAGTATTACAGCTATGATCCCATTCCCATGAGTCAGTTTCATTTGCTGCCTGGTTCGCCCTGCCGTCATACTTTGAAAAAAGGAAGTTTGAGTCTACCAAACTCTCTCTGCCCCTGTTCAATTCTTTCCCTCCCCCCCCCCCCCCCCCCAACATTCAGTGGGTCAGTCCATAGATTATCTCACACCTTTCGGTTATCTCCCTCGTGCTTCTGATCAAGGAAACATCATTACCTTGACTAGG
Organism: Pseudotsuga menziesii; assembly: GCA_001517045.1. NCBI lineage: Eukaryota > Viridiplantae > Streptophyta > Pinopsida > Pinales > Pinaceae > Pseudotsuga > Pseudotsuga menziesii. Next base: position 58,444 of record LPNX010115151.1, read on the forward strand.
GGCAGGTCTCCCTCTGTCGATGACAACACTCATATTCCAAAGGATAGACCCAGAGGTCCCTATACCTTGGTTTCATTAACATAATTGATGAGTTCCTTGGACCACTTGAGAGGAGTCCTTAGTGCCTCTCGGGATGGTTGTTTCTCATGTGCTCGACTTCAACTACATCATCGCACCGTTGAGATTCGTACAGGGTTTGGTCCGTGCAGTATTTGGTCGAAGAGCTCGGATGTCACCTGACTCTAGCACATTATTGAGTCTATTCAAGGGACCTAAACAAGTTATGTCCCTTGTGATTTATGGGTTGCGTTGGAGACAGTGTTTAGAAGCCCCAACAGTGCTTCTAAATAGATTTATGATTGATGCAACATATTTGTACCACAGAGACTCTGACTCTCAATCAGTGATTCAATACAGCTATGTACCATCCCAGATCCAGCAGATTGTCAGTCATGAAGATATAGTATTCCATGAGAATTCCATGGGTCCAATGTACTAGTTCTTCAGAATAGTATTGTATTCACCCTCACATTGAGGCACCCACTATGTATCATCAGTTGTATATGATTGGCTCTTGTATTTAAGAGCATAGATCAAATTATTCTTTTGACATTGTCACAAGCATGGGGATGCCCACCTCATCCATATACATGTCACACATTATTTGTATCTCACCCATTGATGGGAACCATATTAATACAAAAACCAAAAGCAACCATGCCCCAACCCCGGAAGCACCACCTCTCCGCAGCAAATCCTATAATGTCCGTCAACCATATGATGAGCTCCTGCCCTCACACATCAAGGGGAAATTTGTTAACCCAAAAAATCCCTCACTCAGCTCTACATGGCCTACACCACCCAAGGACACCCATACACGACCTTCGTCACACCCCATTAGACCCCCACACCCTCAAAAAAGCTTAAAAATGAGTAAAAGGGCTTGAAAATCCCAAAAAGGAGCCTAAATAACTCCCCTAGGGGCTAAAGCCTCCAAAAAGGGGCTAAAACCACTCAAAGGAGCCTAAAATCCTAAAAGGAGCTAAAGTTAGGGCAGAAGGGGCTAAATCCTTGACCAAGGGCTTAAAACCCTAAAAGTCCCCAAGAAAGATATAAAAGGAGGGGCAGGGGTCACTCTCAAACAACTTCTCCCTTACATATTGTTATGTTTCCCATGGATGCCTTGAGACCCTTTGTCTCTCAAGCCACCCACACTCCCTCTCCTCCATCTCCATTGAGCCATAGCTCCCCCATCCAAGAGAGGTGGTTCTTCAAGCTAGGGCATGGTGGCTAGATTCCATCAAAGAGAAGGTATACCAATGTTTTTTCTTGCATTTGCTTTAGTATTTTGTAGTTTTTCCTAACCCAATTTTGTTTGTAAGTTTGTTTATAACACGTTTTTGCAGGTATTTTGTTTCTAATAGTTGTTTGCAGGTAGCTAAGGCAAAGCCCTAACCTTGTTTGCAAAGGGGCTCACGGCCATTTTCTTTCTGTCATTTGCTTTCCTTTCTGTCTGATTTCTTTACTGCATTTTCCACACGCAGGAACCTACCCTTCTATCCTATAGATGTGAGAGAGCCATTCCTGCCCCTGTAACAAGGAGAAATCCCTGCTACAGTCCGTCAGCCATACGATGAGCTCCTGCCCTCACACATCAGGGAGCAATCTTTTAACCCAAAAAATCCCTCAGTAAGCTCTACATGACCTACACCACCCAAAGACATCTATCTCACTACCCACATTTGACCCCCACACCCTTGCAAAAGCTCAAAAACATGAAAAGGGCTTAAAAACCCCTAAAAAGATCCAAAATAACTCTCATAGGGGCTCAAACCTCCAAAAAGGGGCTAAAACCCCTCAAAGGAGCTTAAAATCCCCAAAGGAGCTAAAAATTTGGGTGAAAGGGGCTTAAAGNTTGTCTTGCAGGGTTTTTCTTCCACCCACAGGAACCCTACCCTTCCGTCCTATAGATGGAAGGTGGTTGTTCTTGCTCATATCTAGGGAGAAATCCCTACTACAATTGACATTGAGGTTTGCAATGCCCAACTTGCTTATAACCTCCTTCTAGGACGTAGCTACATCTATACCATGCGAGCCGTGGACTCTACTGTATTTCAACTCCTGATGTTCCCTCATGATGGGAATATTGTGACCATCGACTAGTTGACATATTACGATACGAAGGGGTTGGCCACACCGAAACACGTCCTTCCTACTGTCGATACTACCATTAACAACACATCCATTCTATCCTTATTTGTTGTTGTCCCAGCCTTGTTTTCCAACACTCCTATGATAGACACCTTGTTATCCTTACCAACTCCACCTACACCGACTGATGTATCAGATTTGTTCACTATCACATCTGGTAACATGCTGACCACGTTGCAACCTCAGTCGCAAGCCCAACCATAGTCCTCCGGTAATTATTGGGGTTTGTTCCTAGTCCACACGATTCCCTTGCTTTTTCCACCATCTGGAATCACGAGCAAACCCGTAATGGCTACTCTCGACTTACCTAATTTTTTGCTGGGAATTCCTATGTGGTACCTTGATCCACCCACCCCACCCCCAATTCCCTAGGTTGTGTTGACTCCCATCCAACCTATTGATACATTGTCACGCCCACCTCCTAGTCCTTCAAAGACTATTCTTGTCTCCATGCCTACCCCTTCTCCTCCAAAGAAGGTTGGGGGCAAGCCCTCCAAAGTAATAAATAAACCACGTATGGTTCCTACCTGTGCATTGTACGATGTCCAGGACCATGCAACACAAAACTGTCCATAGTTTCCTCTCCTTCGCACCCATATGGACGCTATGGATGAGATCGATGGTGTTACAGTAGTCACCATCCTGGATCCACCAATACTTAAGAAAAAGTCATTGCGAACCAACCTCCCTTGTGCAATTTGTGGCTTATATGGTCATTACTCTCACCATTTCCTCGACTTTCCAGAGTATCAGTAAGCCCTTCACAACCTTTGAAAACAATCATGTGAACCCAACATTACCATCCTTGAGGAGATCCACACTCCGGCTTCTTCCTTGGACATAGCCAACATCATTTATATAATCTCTAGTTCTATTCCTTTCCCATCCTCAACTATGGGAGATCCACCTAATCTATCCCGACACCACTTTCGCAATGAAGGAGAGATCTCTAAAACCACCACTAGTTTTACCCCATTTCACTTAGTTCACAATGTGGAGTCGGTTCTTACCATTGAATGCCAGATTCCAACACCTCGCCTTGTCAATGAACTTCTACCTGATACTTCACCATTAGAATAACCCCTACTTATGCTCAAACAAATCAATGAGGATCGTCATTTTTCTCTCCAGATGATTGAAGTAACCAAGACTTTTTTGAAGTCCAATTTTGACTCTCATGTCCACCCTCACAACTTTAGTGAGGGAGACCTTGTCCTCGTCTATGATCAAGCCAACAATAAGTTAGAACAAGGGAAGTTTTATTCCATGTGGTACAACCCATATGTATTCCATCGATGCCTTAGCAAGAGGGAATACATCCTTGCTGACTCCGAAGGCCACCTCTTGAAGAATCCTCGCAATGGGCTCTACCTCAAGGGGTCCTATGCTTGAATTAACTCACCATGCCTACCCTTGAAGCATAGTTTTTATTTATTGTTTTACCATGAGTCGGTGACCCCCTCCATTATTTTCTCCACATCTAGTCATAGTGAGTCCATTATAGAACTTCGTCGCATCATTTACACGTGAGCGAGTGGATCTAACACATCAACCATGCCCCCACGTCACCGGTACTGTACTAAAAGGTGTGGTCCCACATCTGCACATGCACACAATATGCCGCACGTATGATCTAGCTACCACCATGCTACCATACCGTCAGGTCCCTAGACATGTATTGAAGGCATCTCCAGGATCCCCCCGATAGTCCATGCTCACGTATGGATCATCCTCTATGAGGATAGGAAGCTACCACCACTGTGCAAAAATATCCTAGGTGAAGAGATGACCTGTACTAGATTGAATCCCTCCCTAATTTCTTTGAGCTATTTCTCATAGTCACTTCAATTTGTGTACCACCACGCAAATCACACCTTGTACATTGAGCTAGCTTCGTACCCATAGGCCTCCATTTTGTCTAGTTTTTCTTCTGTGCACCACAGTCATCGAAAGTCCATTTGAGACACCGTTCAAACCATCGAGTTTGATTTTTCATCCTCTGTATTTTGATGAGACCCTTGTCTCATGCTCTCACTATGATTTTATGGGAAATTTCCTATATTTCACCTCAATTTGCGTGCTTCCATGTGAATCTCCAACTGTAGGTATTGGAATGTTCACGAGCCATCTACTCCATCCATACTGCATAGTTGGATATATTTTACCGCCATACATTGTCCCACAAGGGGGCCCCATCAGTGTTCTGCATTTATTCCTTTTAGCCATGTTCACAACATAACCTCTTTCCATATATCAAACACTTCCCCCTTGCTTGATTGACCATTACGGAGTTTCTGTTATGTTCTTTTATGACTTCAAAAGAATGAAAATATTGTCAAGCGCGCTTGCTTCCTTTCACGCTCGTTAAATTGTTTGAAAGGGAGTCTATGCAGCCTCTTGCATTTCCTTTTTTCGAACCATATAGACTATTATAAGAAAAGGATCACCCTAGCACCTTCCAACTAGGAAGTTTTCCCTTTGTATCCTTTTATGCTTTCTCAGACATTCGGACCGTACTTTACGAAAAATCTCATTATGGGTTGTATTTAAGCTCTTTTCCATCCCTTTCATCAAGAAAATAGTGCAGAGCAAACTTGGTTTCATTCATGCACCTAAAATTATTTAAATTACCGTCCAGTCAGTATAGGTTTAACCTTTTCCAACCTGGTTGGACTACCAACGGTAAAGAAATCTTCCTTCCCCAAAGGTTGGAAGAGCTCTCCTTTGTATAATTTTATCCTTTTTCGGGCTTAGGAGACTATTAATGAAAAAGAGACCATACTGGAGTCTTCTTCCTATTTTCAAACTCTCTAAAAATGAAAACACCATCGAGAATTTACTTTCTTGGGCTCGCTAAAAATCCACGCAATCGTGTCATAGTTAGCTTACTTCTATCCCTTCTTCGTGCTCCTTAAACTATGAAGAAGTACCAACTAGTGTCTTTAGGCGCCACCACATATGATATCATGGTATGGAAGCTTCTCCCCATTGAGTCGCCTTTGTTCAGAGTATTCTGCAAAGATTCTTCCTTGGATCCCCTGGATACCACTATTCCAATTACCTCCCCCAGTATTTCCCATATGCAGTTACCTTCAAGGTATTACAGCTATGATCCCACTCCCACGAGTCTGTTTCATTTTCTTCCAGGTCAGCCTTACTGTCATACTCTGAACAAAGGAAGTTTGAGTCCCCCATACTCCCCTACCCCTATTTCCCCATTCAGTGTGTCAGTCCCCAGATTGTTCCACATCTTTGGTTAACCCCCTCGTGCTTCTAGTCAAGGATACATCATTTCCTTGATTAGTTACAGGTCTCCCTCTATCGACGTTAGCACATCTATTCCATAGTATAGACCTAGAGGTCCCTATATCCTAGTTTCATCCACCTCATTGATGAGTTCCTTGGACCACTTGAGAGGAGTCATTAGTGCTTCTCGAGATGGTTGTGTCTCACGTGCTCAACTTCAACTCCATCATCGCACCGTTGAGATTCATATAGGGTATTGGTCCATTCCTTATTTGGTCAAAGACCTCGGTTTTCACCTGACTCTAGCACATTGGTGAGTCTACCATGGGACCCCAACAGTTTCTTGTCCCTTTTGATTTTCGATCTGTGTTGATGACAATGTTCAAAATCCACTATTGTTGTGCTTCCATGTATATCTAGTACTTGATGTTGCATATTGTACCACATATATTCTGACTCTCAGTCATTGATTCCATATATATGTACACCTCCAGATTCAGCAGAGCATGAGTTGTGATGATATTGCATTCCATGAAAATGCCATTGTTCCTATGTATCAGTTCTTCATATCAACATTGTATTCAGCCTCCCATTGAGGCCACCATTATGTATCATCATTTGTATATGTATTGATCGGATCCCATGTTTTGAGCCTTGATTCCATTATTTATTTTTTTGACATTTTTATGAGCATGGTTATGCCTGCCTCATCCATTTTTGAGAAACCATAATAAAAAACCAAATGCCACCGTAGTTCGAACTAGGAAGCTCCACTTTTGCATGGGTCTCTCCAGTCTCTCCACTATTGTCACCATTATTCCCATGAACCTATGATGTCCATATACCATACGATGAGCTCCTGCCCTCACACATCAATGGGAAATATTTTAACACTAAAAATTGTTCATCTAGATCTACATGGTCTAAACCATATACATACATCATATTCCCACCATATTTCCCTTACTTTTGACCTTCACAATTGTATTTCCACAAAAAAAGGTCTAAAACACCATTATTCCTTCCCCTAAATGAAGGGATGGTGGACATTTATTATGGATTACCTTCACTCTCTCCCATAAAGGGTAAAAAAACCCTAAAAAGGAGAAAAGGTAAAAAAACCACAGACATATACCATGGGTTATCACATTGGGTTAAAAATCCCTAGACCATACTATAAGTATATTGTGAATGGATCTCCCAAAAAAAAAAATTCACATTTTCATATGTGGGTATGTTGTGACACGTTTTTCTCTCAGTTATTCACATACTCCCTTTCCACCATTCCCACGGTGTACGTTGAGACATTCTCCGTACCCGTCTTGGATCCACTCCTCGTTTGACATCTGTCCATGGAGACAATTGGAGAACCAACCCGTGGAGTTGTTGAACCACTTCCGAGGACAACTACAGTGGCCCATTCTACAGGAGAAGAGGTGTGTTTTATTTATTTGAGCTGATATATGTTGAAAATTTTTAAAAATTATTTTCTCTTCATTATTAGTTTAGCTTGTTATTTTATTTTCCATTGAACTCTTCCTTACGATCACAGCGATCTAAGGTTGGTGCTTCTGCACGTAACTGGGGAGAAATACCCGCTACAATAATATCATTCCAAGATATTCTTTATATAAGCCATAAAAAAGGATAAAATAGATGCCTGATACAGATTATCTCTTGTATCCCGATCTCTCAAAATTATTTCCTAATACCTTTTTTATCCTTCATTGTCATATTTATATAAGATGTTTTAAAACAATAATAGTTTTGGGATGCAATATTTAAGGATCGAGTAAACCAAAAATAGAAACAAGAAGATATGTAATCTATCTGTCATAACATAAAAACTAACATCTATCACTAACAACTCGCAAATGTTGATGAATCATTTTGAAGATTATGTAAATATGACCTTAATCCTACACCTAAATAATCCCACCAAACTTTGAGTTGTATTCAAACAGAAATAGTCAAATATTCCTAGTTGCTTCAGCCAACATTGCAAGTCCATCAAGTGTCTGGGATCTCCTTTGAAACTGAGAGTATTCTACATCCATTGGCTGAACCTTATATTGGAGTTCTTTATTCTAACCAATGATCTCCTCATTTTGTTAATGTTGAGTGAGCCTCTTTATTCTTAATACTTCTTTAGATGTTGTTATTAATTCTTGATAGTTTGCATTCATTTCTTCTAGATCTTCTCTCAACCTCTTGTTTTCTATCATTAATTTATCATTTGAATCATCTAGATATACATTTTGATCTTTAAAATATTGTAATGATTTTTTCAAGAATTAATTTTTTTACAGTGATTCCATGACTTCTTGATGTGCAGAATCCTCTCGTTCCTTTAATTCTTCAATATTTGAGGGTTTTGAGCAAGAACCCATCTCAAATTCAGAAATTATTTGTTTACCTTTATCCTTATAACCTTTCTCGAGATATTCTGGTGCATTTCAACTATTTTTGAATCTCCTCGAGGGTTTGATCCATTGTTTAATACTCTTCATATGCAACCTGTAGGTATTCAACATTGGAGGATTCTTCTACGATAGTTACAGTATCCTTTTGAAATTTTGAATTAAGGATGGCCTTCATATTCATCCTTCGATTATTCTTTGGCCTAGTTCTTTGTCTCCAATTTCTTCCCCAATTCTTTGGAGCAGGGGTATCATCATTTTTTGTACTAGAAGAAAATTCTTGAACCCTGTTATTTTTTTTCCTTAGCGTCCCTGGGAGTATTGGGAGCAGTAATTTATTCCTTTTGAAACTAAAAAACCAATTTCTTTTGTACCTCTGTTTGCAAAATTCCCGACACAGGCTCATTGTCAGCATTGACTTCATGATCTTCTGGTTGATTATTTCAGTGCTAGACCTTTCTCTTATGCCCTCTAGAACCTCTATATTTCTTATTTGTTTATTTATCATCAATATGCATTGGGGATTCAAGTGTCTCTAGTTCAAAGCCAAACCAAAACAAAAAATGTTTCCAAGATGTATCCAACCTCTTCAATTCAGTCATTATCAATAGTTTGACTAAGCCGTGATGAAAAATAGAATGACTGGTATGGTCAGGGTGATTTTTTACTGTTGTGACCATTTTTCTAGGATCTTAAATATATAGTAAGGTAAAATTAACCTAGATTCCCCATTCATATGCAATAGAAATATTAGATGATACATGAACACTGTCACAAATCGTCCTTCACAGGTGGTGTAGCATTGGAAAACATTAAGCACTTCCATCCATTCATGTTTTACATTATTCAGATCAATTCCTTTACTCCAATCTAGTTTTTCATAGCCAGGAAACAAAAACATGCTTAAATCAACCTCAAATAAATGTTTCTTAAACCATCTTTCGCCTTCAAGGGATATGTTTGTTGCTTCTGCAATTGTGGCTTCATTTAATTTGAAGCTTAGGGTTTGAAAACTAGCATATGAATTGATATAATTATTTACAAAAGAATTTGTCGCCTCCAGATTATGATCACTGATCCTTTCAAAGAATGAAAACCACTCCATATTCTTTATTATTTCTGCACATTTAGGGAAGTCTTTGTCCCACTTTACATTTGTTGGTTCAATTTTGCATATTTTTCCATTGTCCTTCTTCATTGCGACAAATATTTCGCCTCCTAGGTCACATATTCGAACTTGATGGTTGTCCCTTTGGTTTATTCCACAATATGCAACCAATAATTGATACCAATAAATATCATAAATGAAAGAGGAGTACAAACACTTAGTTCAATGAATTGCATAATATCAAGAACAACTAGTACAATGAATTTCATAATATCAAGAATAGATAGTACACAAGATTTTGCCAATCATTATGAGTAGAAGCTCCTCCATTAAACGCGTGCCCAATTTGTGACAAGTGTCAATAGCCAATTTCCAAATATGAGCAATACAAAAGCGCCAGCCTATAACCTCATTATGTATTCTGCTGCCGAAATGTACTATGACAAATTGTAATATAAAATATTTTCCATATGTGGATCATTCAGCAAATGTTGAAATATTACATCATATTTATAATGAACTTGGAAAAATAATGAAAATGAGGCACATTTTTCTTGTTTATCATAAAAAATGAGCAAGTAAATGGAAAATTACAACCTAAGGAACCTAATGAATAAGTAACTTACTATAACCTAAGGAACCTAACTATTTTAAAGGAGAAAATGTTCTTCTAAGAAAATACCTAGGGTAGAACTAGGATACAAATCTAGTGCTAACACATGGCGTCCTTCCAATTTTTCTTCTCGGCTACTTCTTCATAGCTGGAAGGCTCTGAATTGATGATATCACATAATAGTGCTACATAGTTGGAGTATGGTCAAGGTCTCTTGCTTTCTCTGAAAGTCTCATCTAGAGCATCATACTTATCTACATCTTGAATGATCTCTCGTGCCCATTTTGGTATTCTCTTGTGAGTGTTCACTTCTCGAGGTGGATCTATAGGTCTTTGTGGCTCAGTTATATCAAGTATTAATGTTCTTCTAATCATATATTCTATAACTGTCTCTAACTATGGAAGCTTCAAGTTATTCTTCATGTGTTTCATCTGGGTCGATTTTCCTTGATCTATTGAAAGTTGTTGTTGGACACAATAGCCACACTGAGAGGGGGGGTGAATCAATGTGAGAGAAATTATGAACTTTTTACCTTCAATAAATAAATTAGAGTATATCAATAATTATTTCATCAATTTCATAATCAAATTCATCATGAGTCAAAAGCACAACGTCACATCAAATAGACATAGGAATATATGTAATTTTGATATTTATTTATTGTACATTGAAGACTACAATCTTCTCGATTACAATTAGAACTAACTAATAAGAATAGCACCAAATCTATTAACATGACCCAACCTGGTTTTCTTATCTCCAACTAAGAATGGTTTGAGGAGACCAATCCTAAGGTGCAATAATCCACTTGTAATCTTGATGCCAATATTTGATTGTCATCAATCTATTGGTCATCACTCAATCTGCTCATCAATGTTTCTAGTCATCTTCTCTTCTACTCATCACTCTAATCAATACTGCTGCAACACTCTCCTCAATCTCTTCTCAATCATCTTTTCACATCAACCATCAATCATAGTTGGTCAACCTCTACTTTTCACTCTTTGTTGCTCATCAACACTGCTGGCCAATAAACTCATTAACGATTGCTCTCACTGAGCATTAGCTCTATTTCTCAAGGATCATGCCAATCACAAAGGTATTCCCATCATCTAGTCTCCTCTTATGCTTCTCAAGCATTATTTTTCATTATCACTTCATAAATGTGTTAGAATAATCAACCCATAGTTAGCTACCTTAGACATTAATTAATCCATTTTTGTCTTATTTGCCTAGTTTCCATATTCCACCTTATGCAAGTTGTCATCTACACATCCACAGTGGTCAAAATTGATAATTTTGAGTCATGGAGCGCTTGGGAAACCTCATGGAATCAAATCTGCTTTATTCCTAGCCTCCCTAGCGCATGTCTGCTTTTTCTGCTTTATTGCCTGCTTTTTTAGTGTTTTAAGGCAATTGGGAAAGTTTGACTAGGTGAAGTTAACTTGTTTTTTGTCCTCCACATCCTCCACTCTTTTCTCCTATGAAAAGCATGTATGAGTTGTCATTCCATCCACTATTATCTTGGCTAATTTATTTTTCCAATTTGTAAGCTCCTAGACAGTTTTGGAAACTGCTTTATGCACCTATGGGGGATTTGCTTAGATTTAGTAGGCCTGCTTTTGACTAGATTCGAATGGCATATTCATGCATTCGAATCCCTCATGTAATTATTTATTGTGGCATCCTATGACTTCACAGGGTTGGCTATTGTACACTTATTCAATACAGATTAGTGTTCTGCTCCATTATTCAATCTCCTTTGCGAGTAATTTGCATGTGTAATTGGCAATTGTTGTGAGTGTGATTGTTCTAACACCTGGGTTCAATTTCCACAAAATGTGTGTGCATTACTGTAAATATGCCACTTTGGATGACCAAAGTTCTAGTTGATTGTGATTGTATTTCGTAGATATATTCCGTGAACTTAGATCTTGACTTTCATTGGTTGTACATCATTGTGCATGCCACTTACAAGCTTGACTAAACAAATGTATAATAACTCAACCATAAAATTTGGAACTAAACAAAATGTTGAGGATGACTTAAACTTGGGACTGTCAAATGAAGGTGTTGGTTTAGACTTCCAAATAAATGTACTCCCAAACATCCAACAAAAGTGACCTCTACAAATTTTGGGCCTTTGATTGTGGAAAACCTACACACAACTCATTCTGTTAACCATCATACAACACCCAAAAAAAATATACTGTATTAATTTGGAAGGCCCCAACTTATTAAACTCCGGTGCTAGGTGTGCTAGAGAAAACCCAAGACATGTCCAAAGAGGATTGCCGTATAGAAGGAAGAAGAAGTTCAAAACAAAATGCCATCTTCCATAAAAATTCGGTACTGTGTTCCCTCATTCAAGCTCCAACTTTTTCTCTGTTGAAAACAAAAAATAAAAACCAAAAGAATGATTATTGTTGATTGCTCCTTCTCTATGAAATTTCTAGCTCAGACAAGCGAATTAAACCTCAGTCCAATTCATTTCCACAAATCGGGTCTGAGCATGAAGGCTACCTTAGTCAACAGTCCACTGAAATCCTCAGTTGAACAAGTTAATGAGCTATCTTCATCACTCACATATTCGTTATCTTATTGTTAGAGTAAGAGTAGAAGAGTTTATATACTCTTCAACTTTATCCACTTCCTCAAGTTGAGGCTGACTTCAAGGTATGTATGGTAACATGTATTTTTTATTTTTTATTTGAATTCAAATTTTATTTTTGTTTTGTTTAAATCAAATAAACATTCCACTTATGTTTCAAGTCACACACCCATTCCTGACCATAAGGGTGTCCTCATCAAAGGGGTTCCATTTAACCCACTAGGGATTCCATACACATGTCACCATTCAAGATCACCATGGTCATCATGCCTTAGGTTTTGTAAGCCATGAAGTGTCATGTCCCACACACACCACCTTCACCCCATCATCAAGTGCAAGCAAGTGTGCACCACTTTTTCAACACCACATCAACCCATAACATGGAAGCAAGTGTCAAGGTGTCATCACATGTGTGTGGGTTCCTTCATCATGCCATCATGCAAGCAATGGGCTTCATGACCTTTGCAAGGGAATTAAGGTATTTATCAAGTGTTCCAATTCTTCATGGGATTATTCATAATACCAAGGACATGTTCATGGGTTCCATAGCATTTCAAAGACCATACATGGTCATCATCATCATATAAGAGATCCATGACTCAACAAGGGTTGTAAGATCATCAAACCACTAAGTATGGATCCAAGGACTTATTCAAGGATTCTTCATCAAGCAAGGGGCTTCACATCCTTCTTCAACCACCTCAACCACACCAAGAGACCTCCAAGGGTCAAGATTCATCATGACATCACCTGTGGGGTCGCTAGGCCTTCTCATGGGGTACCATGACATCATCAAAGCATGAATAACCACATAATGGGTCATTAATACTTCTCCAACCCATCTAGGCCTTCACCATCATCCATAAGGGGATTCAACAACATCTCCAAGTTCTTTGGCATCTTCAACAAGGAGGTGGATCCAATATCCATCCTTGTGGGTAGATGGACCTTCTCAACTGGGTACAAGATGCTTTAAGGCTCAAACCCACTTTGTAAGGGGTCCAAGGCACTATAACTGGGACTTGGTGGCATCAATGACAACCTGTGGGGCCCCTGCAAGCCCATGTTGGCATCAATGACAATTTCATCAAAAATATCCCCCTTTGTCATTGATGACAACAACTCATGCTCCCCCTATGAGTATGCTCCCATTTTGTCTTCATCTCTCCTTTTGTCTTCATCTCCCCCCCTTTGGCATCAATGGAAAAGGGTTTCCACATACCTATATCTGAAATCACGGATCACTGCTCACTGCCCCCTATTAATATACATAATCCTAGGACTTGTCTGTATGCTTGGAGAACCATCATTTCTCCTTCAAGTTCATCCTCCAACCTCATGAACTCAAGGTGTAATAAGGTCTTTGAGAGACCTTACAATTTTATTTCCATTTGGAATCCATCCTCCCTTCTCTTATCAACCTCTCCTATCTACAACTGCTCGGTTTTCTTCATCCATACTATCTTTTTGGCATTTGTCCTTTTAGTATTGTTCCTTCATCTATACTGGCTTTCCTTGATGAGATGTATAGGAAACTTCTCAAGGGTTGTTTCTGTGTACTCCAACAATATTGATCTTTTTTCTCAAGTCCACTGCAGCTATAACACCTCATCGTATGAAAATATGCAACAATGTGACCAATGTTGTTGCATTTCCAGCACTTGACTAACTTGTTGGAGCTTCCAACACTTATTTGATCAACTTCATGTCTCCATGCCCGAGAGTGTCCTTGGATGTAGTCCTTTGTCTTATGACATTCAAATTTTCCTGCATTGGAATTCTTCCAAGGTTCATTGGTTCTTCTTGTTGATCTGTATGAAGTACTCCTCCTCGATTGACTTCTTTGATTTGCACATTCTTGGGCTTTGTGACCAAACCCGCTGCATGTGTAGCATTTCAATGTATGACAAGTGGAAGCAATATGTCCAACTTTATTACATGTCCAACATCTAACTTTTTCATTGGGGCTTCCAACCCTTCTTCTTCCATAGAATCTACAATCCATAGCCTTATGACCAAATTTAAAACAAAAATAAAAATAACTGTTAAATCCACTTTCATACCCGAGACTTTCATTCCATCTTAGAGTTGTTTCTATTTTGATCTTGCTTTGAGGAATAGACCTAACTCCTTGTTGCATTTTTTAACTTCTAGAGTCCTTTTTGTCATGTGCACATGCATAGGGAGAAGTTTTGGACGTTGATGGATCTGCTTCTGGAGTCTTGGGAGACCAAGTGCTATCTTTAGATTTTTCTTTCTCCTTCTTTTAACGAAGACCATTTTTTTCAAATGGAGATATATTAAAATCCAATATATTATCTAGAACAACTGAACTGTACTTGAACTTGAAAAAGGAATCAACCTTTTCACCTTTCTTCCTGAGACCAACTACCTCCATCTCTAGCTTCTGGATTGTCTGCTCCTTTTCTTCCAATTGATTCTTCAAGATTTCTTCTATCCTCTTGGCTTCATCTAGCTGAGTCTTTATATCATGTTTCTTGAGATAAATATTTCTAATAGTATTTATTGCAGCTCATCCCTTTCTATGGATTTCTTCAATTTATGCAAGACCTTTCTTTCAATATTTACAAGTGTTTCCTCTAGTACTTCATCTATTGAAAAATGGTTTGTTCATCCATTGTGTCTCCCAGATCTACTTCAATCTTACTAGGCTTGTGACAAAGGTCAAATCTTATATCAATTGTTGGACACAATGGCCATAGTGAGAGGGGGGGTAAATCAGCGTGAGAGAAATTATGAACTTTTTACCTTCTTTTAATCAATCAGAGTATATCAATCATTATGTCATCAATTGAATAATCAAATTCATCATGATTCATAAGCACAATGTCACATCAAAAGAGACACATGAATATATGTAATTTTGATATTTATTTATTGTACATGGAAGAACACAATCTTCTCGATTACAATGAACACTGACTGATAAGAAGAGCGCCAACTCTTATAACATGACCCAACCTACTTTTCTTAGCTCCAACTAAGAAGGGTTTGAGGAGTCCAATCCTCAGGTGCAAGATTCCACTTGCAATCTTGATGCCAATATTTTATTGTCATCAATCCATTTCTCATCACTTAATTTGATCATCGATGTTGTTGGTCATCTGCTCTTTTGCTCATCACTCTCATCAATACTGTTGCAACACTCTTATTAATCTCTTCTTAAGCTCTCCTTAAGCATATCTTCACATCAACCATCAATCACAAATGGTCAACCTCTACTTTTCACTCTTTGTTGCTCATCAACACTGCTGGTCCAACATTACTGGTCAATAATCTCATCAACAGCAACTCTTGGTGATCATCAGCTCTACTGCTCAAGGATCATTCCAATCACAAAGGTTTCCCCATCATCTAGTATACTCTTATGCTGCTCAAGCATAATCTTTCATCATCACTTCATAACGATTTTTGCATTACTATAAATATGCCACTTTGGATGACCAAAGTTCTAGTTGACTGTGGATGTATGTTGTAGATATATGTCATGAACTCAGATCTTGACTTTCATTGGTTGTACATCATTGTGCATGCCACTTTCAAGCTTGAGTGAACAAATGTATAAGACCTCAACCATCAAATTTGAGACTATGCAAAATGCTAAGGATGTCTTAAACTCATGGCTATTAAATGAAGGTGTTGGTTTGGACTTCCAAATAAATGGACTGCTCATCATCCAACAAAAGTGATCACTTCAAATTTTGGGCCTTTGATTGTAGAAACCCTACACAAAACTTAGTATGTTAACCATCATACCAAAAGAAAATCTTTGACTCTATTGTTTTGGAAGGCCCTGACTTGTTAAACTTCGGTGCTAGGTGTGCTGGAGAAACCCCAAGGCAATTCCAAAGAGGACTGTCATATAGCAGCAAAAATAAGTTCAAAACAAAATACCATCATCCATAAAAATTTGGGACTGTGTACACTATCTGAATTCCCTCAGTCAAGCTCCATCTCATTCATTCCTGCAAACAAAATCAAAACCAAAAGAATGATTGTTGTTGACTGCTCCTTCTATGCGAATTTTCTAGCTCAAACAGGCGAATTAAACCTCGGTCCAATTCATTTCCACAATTTGGGTTTGAGCATGAAGGCTACCTCATTCAACAGTCCACTAAAATATTTAGTTGAACAAGTTATTGAGATATGTTCATCACTCACATCTCCGTTAGCTTATTGTTAGAGTAAGAGTAGAATAGTTTATATACTCTTCAACTTTGTCCACTTCCTCAAGTTGAGGTCGAGTTCAAGGTATGTATGGTAACATGTATTTTATATTTTTTATTTGAATTCAAATTTTATTTATTATTTTTGTTTTGTTTTGTTTAAATCAAATCAACATTCCACTTGTGTTGCAAGTCACACACCCATTCCTTACCATAAGGGTTCCCTCATCAAAGGGGTGTAATTTAACCCACTAGGGATTCCATACACATGTCATCATTCAAGGTCATCATGGTCATCATTTCTTAGGATTTGTAAGCCATGAAGTGTCATGTACAACACACACCAACTTCACCCCATCATCAAGTGCAAGAAAGTGTGTCCACCACATTTTCAACACAACATCAACCCATAACATGCAAGCAAGTGTCCAAGTGTCATCACATGTGTCTGCGTACCTTCATCATACTATCATGCAAGAAATGGGCTTCATGACCTTTGCAAGGGAATCAAGGTCTTCGTCAAGGGGTCCAAGTCTTCATGGGCTTCTTCATCATACCAAGGACATGTTCATGGGTTCCATAGCATGTCAAAGAACATACATGGTCATCATCATCATACAAGATATCCATGACCCAACAAGGGTTGCAATATCATCAAACCACTAAGTGTGGGTCCAAGTAATTATTCAGGGATTCTTCATCAAGCAAGGGGCTTCATAGGCTTCTTCAACCACCTTAACCACACCAGGAGACATACAAGGGTCAATATCCATCATGACATCACCTATGGGGTTTCTAGGCCTTCTCCTAGGGTACCATGACATCATCAAAGCATGAATGACCACAGAATGGGTCATTAATACTTCTCCAACCCATATAGGGATTCACAATCATCCATAGGGGCTTCAGCACCTTCTTCGGGGTCTTCAACATCTTCAACAAGGAGGTGGCTCCAAGATCCAACCTAGTGGGTACAAGCATTAGAGGAAACTTGGGGTCTAAAATGGGCCTTATAAGAAAATGGGCCAAAAATAAAATTTGTGAGTTGGAATTCAAGACCCAATAGAATTTCAATAAAATGAGTCAACCATACTGGTTGAATTGACATATTTGTCATAAAAGAAAACTACTTTTTTTGTTTGTATTTTCGACATATCTCCCTGTGTTTTTACTCAAATTTTAGGAGGGAGAGCTTGTTGGATGCGAAATTTAATTCCACATCCAATGAGTAATCACACTGCATACTTTTGACAGACCCTGCAACCCCCAAAAATAAGAAATACCTGAAAAAATGAGATAATGATGTCATCATCACATTTTTTTAGGAATTTCTTGTTTTTGGGGTAGCGGGGTCTGTAAAAAGTATGCAGTGTGGGTACTTGTTGGATGTGGAATTAAATTCTGCATCCAATGATCTCTCCCACTCAGAATTTGAGTAAAAACATGGGGAGATATGTCGAAAATACGAACAAAAAAGTAGTTTTTTTCATTCTTCCTCCAAAATTAATAACTATTATTTTATTATTTTAACTATTATTTTATCATTTTCCTTAGGAGGCTCATTTTAGACCTAAAATTTCCTCTAATGGACCTTCTCAATTGGGTACAAGGTGCTTCAATGCTCAAATCCACTATGTAAGGGGTGCAAGACACTACAACTGGGACTTGGTGGCATCAATGACAACCTGTGGGGCCACTGCAAGCCCATGTTGGCATCAATGACAATTTCATCAATAGTTGTGTCTTGATTAAAGGTAACATCGCTGCTATTCTCGATCTTTTTTAAATCCTGGTATATAAACTTTGTATTCCTTCGATGTATCACTATATCCAACGGAGATACCCTTCTTTCTTGATGGATCCAATTTCATTCCCTTCTCCTTGGGAACATGTATGTATACTGTACATCCAAATATTCTAAGATGGTTGAATTTCGGTTTCTCTCCTGTGAACATTTCTTTCAATGTCTTTTTCTCAAGCACACAATGTGGTGTTCTATTATGTACATAGATTGTTGTTCTTGTTGCTTTGGACCATAAGTGCTTTAGAAGGTATTGATCATGGATCATGTCCTTTACTGCTTCCATTATTGTCGTATTCTTTCTTTCTGCAACAACATGCTTTTGTGGATTGTAGGGGGTGCTCATCTCTATCCTTGATTCTTTACATAATATTTTGAAACTTTCTGAGGTAAATTCACCACCATTGTCTGATCTCAAATTCTTTATTTTATTTTTAGTGTGATTTTCTACAAGAGCTTTAAATTCTTTGAATTTGATGAACACTTCATATTTTGTTTTCAAAAAGTAAATCCAAGTTTTTCTTGAGTAATCATCAATAAAGGAAACAAAATATGCATGCCCACTTAGTGACTTGGGTGACATGGGCCTGCATACGTATGATTTTACTATATCCAATATCTCTTTCACTTTTCTATCACTACTAGGAAATGGTTTCTTCACATTCTTCCCTTGTGCACATCATTAGCATATGCCTTCATGTTTCCTATGAATCTTAGGTAGACATGTCATCATTTTTCTTAAAATCGGTAAAGCCTTGTAGTGTATATGTGCAATTATTTTGTGTCATAGTTTACTTGGTTCCATAGTGTTATGAACCAATGCTTTTTCTTGTTGGCCTTTCAATTTGCACAAGCCTCCCTCTTTCTCTCCAATTACTACTACATCTTCAAAATTTTCACCTATTGGCCACATGAGTACTTGGCCATCAACAAATGCAACTTGGAATCGTTTCGCATATAAGGTTGATATGGAAAGGAGATTCTTCTTCAAACCTGGTACATATAGAACATCTTTCATCTTGATAGGTTTTCTTGAGTCTAGCTTGTAGTATGCTTCTCATACCCCTTTTATATGATATTGGTAATCATCTCCAAGTTTCACCTTGTAAAGTCAGTCCTCTTCTGTCAAGTTGGTGAGAGATTTCTTGAAACATGTCATGTGCTTACAAGAACCACTATCAACAAGCCAAACATTAATTCCATGAGTGATAGTACCTATAAGTGTTGAAATGAAGACATTCTTCATCACTAGAGGATTCTTCCCTAACTCTCTTCTTAACCGGTTCATCATCTTTTGTAGCATCAGAATGATACCTCTTCTTCTTTCCTTTATTCGCATGCCCTTTTCCTTTGGGGAAATACCTTACAATATGTCCATTTTCATCACAAGTGTAACATATGTAAATTGAGTAGTCTTTTTGAGGTTTATGATTCTTTTGGAATCTTCTATGGTTCTTGTGAGAGTGTTCTTCTTTCTTTCTCTTTTCCTTCTTTTCATCAGTTGTTAAGGCTTGATTGTAATCTTCACCCATCTTCTAATATATAGCTTCAATTTTGGCTTCCTCTTGAGTACAATCCTCCCATAGTCTACTGAATTTGGTGAGCTTCCTCCTAGAACAAATTCCTTGAATGAATGATCCCCGTGATCTTGGGAGACAATTTAAAGTAGTCATCTCCAATTCTGCTTCTTCAACATTGTCTCCAATAGCTTCTAGTTGTTCTTTGATTTGGGATACCCTTGTGAAATATGATTGGATACTTTTTGAGTTCTACATATTCACACCCTTGAGTTAAGTTCTAAAGGTCACATTCCTATTAATGTTATTCCCTTCATACAATCTAGTCAATGCATCAAACATCTCCATGGTAGTCTTCAAGGAGGAAACACGAGGGATCAAGTAATTATTGATAGAGTCAGTAATCATCCTCTTGGCCTTGACCATATTCTTCTTGTGTCTAGCCTTGTATTCACCTTCCTCTGGCTCTACAACTACTTCCTTGACATAGTTTTCCAAGTCGTGCTCTTCTAATATGAGAAACACTCTATACTCCCATGACTGGAAGTTCTCAACTCCTTCAAGATTGTCATCAAGCTTGGTATTGTTTGTCATATTGATAAAATGAAAAACTTAAATGGAAATAAAGAAAATATTTCTTACTAATAGAGGTGCCTCAACCAAGTTCTTGCTCCAATACCTTATGAAATATGCTTTATGGTTGATCTAGGGTTTTTCAAAGAAACCCTAATATTCCAACTTTGAAATCTTGCAAATCTAAACTAAGAGAGAAATTTAACTTCCTAAGGTGAGTTGAACAATGATTATTTTCTTCCGTATCTATGGACATAACTATGAAAAATATAATATCCTAGTTTTTCCATGTTAGTTTTTCTTTAGATCTTATTAGATTATATAAGATATTTGTATGAAATAATAACAAGTACAACAATATGCATAAGATATAAAATATACACGACACACAAATGTTTTCACCGGGGAAACCATAAGGAGAAAACCCCAACAAACTTCCTCAAAATAGTAAGATGATCAAAAGCAGTAATAAGAAGTATTCAATAGTTATGTATCTCTCCTCTCTCTCTCTCTCTCATTCAAACTTGAGATTCTGAGGTGTGTATAAATGAGGGAGTGTTCCTCGCTATTTATACCCTTTCAAGTCACTGACCAAACATAAGACTGGGGCCCACATGTCTTCCCTAACAAGGCCGACTACTCCCAAAGAGACTCCAAATACACATTCGATTATGCTAAACTGGGGACTATTTCCTCGACTTACAACAAAGTTTGTACCTCAAGGTATAGACACAATTAAGACATCCTGCAAGGGGGTAAACACATCCCCAATGGGGATACAACAACATACAATGATAATATACATCAGAATATCTTTTGAAGTTACAAATACATCAACACTCCCTCTTAACTAGAAAGGTATTCTATCTCTTCAAAGTCATCAACATATTTGGTCAAGTCTTCATCACAGAGTCATAGAGTCTTCATCATAGTTGCTTCCATCATCTTCTTATTATTGATCATCGATCCGTACTATCTGTCATCATAATTTTCTACAGATCCAACCCTCTTTCAACTGGGTTTAGGCCTAGTCCTCATCTAGGTCTTCATCATATCTTTGATCAAGCCATCTTGTAGGAACGGTTCAGGACCTTATTTACATTTCCATGGAAATAACCTGCATCTCCTACCTTCATCTCATCGTATCCAAATTATCTCTTTTGCCCTGTACAAATCAAGACAAATAAAAAATATTTAGATGCAAACAACATACATTCTTTGACCATAGTAGTAAGTCAGGATAATTTTCACGCCATTAAGACAACTTGTAAATTCTACTATGCAAGAATCACCTAAGAGAAAACTTAGTGCATTACATAACTACACAGTCAACCTGTGTTCTATCAATAGAATCGTCTAGGTGCACCTCTCAGGCTTCATGACCTTATCATCTTAACATGAGAACACACATATATAGATATATATGCAAGGACGGATTATGACCAAACAACCTACTACATCATAACCTTTTACGTTCTCTGGTCAACCTCAAGGACTTATTACATATTAAAAACCTACGTCCAAGATATTTTACGTTCAGACAACCTTTGGGGCGTATTACATACAAGTAGCCTTCGTACCACATCGCCAGGTCTCATTTTACACTTGGACAACCCATAGGGTGTATTACATTTGAGTAACCTACGTACCACGCCAGGTCTCATTTTACACTCGAATAACCTGTCATAGGATGGATTACACCCAAGGATAACCTACGAGCTTCGCTAGGAATGATTACATCCGAGGAAAACCTACAGGACTGGTTACGTCTGAGCATCCTGCTTCATCAATATTTTTCCCGCTTGAACAACCTATCACATTTCCCATGTGAGATATCATGCATCAGCTATTTCTAGCATAGAACACATCAATATTGATTACATCCAAGGATAACCTACGAGATTCACTAGGACTGATAACCTACGTGACATATTATGTCTGAGCAACCTACGAGCTTCGCTAGGATGTTACGCTCAGGCAACCTGTCTCTCTAGCTATGCTAGAATGCATCACTCCCTATTTTGAGGGATCTTGATCTGGATCACACCAAGTATTTCTCTGAAGTACTCAAACTTTACTCTCGCTAGAGGCTTGGTCAAAACATCATCTATCTACTCCTTTGTTGCCACATACTGGAGCTTCATTGCTCCTCTCTACACCATATCCCTGATATAGTGGAACTTGATCTCCATATGCTTTGACTTGTCATGGAACACTGGGATTTTCGACATTAGTTTTCACAGCCACACAGCCTCGCAACTAGCCGAGCAAGAGACAACATACTCTGCCTCACCTGTACCCAACACCACACATGATTGCTTCCTGTTGAACCAGGAGATCATGTCAAATCCCAAACTAAAGCAACAACCTGAGGTGCTCTTTCTGTCAGTGGGGCTACCTTCCCATTCTAAATCAACATAACCATGTAGGTTAATATTCTGATTCGCATCATATTTGAGCAAATAATCCACTGTACCTTTTAGGTACCTTAGAACATGCTTTGCATATATAGGTTTACATGTCATGAATCCATCAGGAACTGGCTCAAGGTGTTCACGAAAAAGCATATGTCTGGTCTCATATTTGTGAGATACATCAATCAGCCAATGATCTGACGATACATCATGGCATCAACCGACTCAGATGAAGCATCACTCAGAATATTCAAGTTATATGTCATATGTGTGTTTATCGCCTTGCGGACCAACAGTCCAAATCTCTTCAGAATATCTACTGCATAATTCCATTTCCCAAGGAATATTCCATTTCCACTCTGCCACACCTCCATTTATAAGAAGTGTTGCATCATACCTAGGTATTTCATCTTGAACTTTATAGCAAGTCTCCTCCTTGAATCTGTAATGAGTTCCTATTTTCCTGTCAGAAACAAGTCATCGACAAATAGAAGGAGTATCACAGGTCTTCCATATTCCACCTTGAAGTAGAGGTTGAAATCCGATTTACTCTTGGTAAATCCCAAGCTCATCAGAAAAATTTCCATCCTATCGTACCATGTCCTCAGTGCTTATTTCAATCCATACAATGCCTTCTTTAATTTGCACACATGGTTCTCCCTTTCATGTGTCTTGAATCACAGTGATTGTTCCACATACAATTCCTCCTTGACTACACCATTTAAGAAAGACGTATTGACATGCATCTAGTGTATTTTCCATTTCATAACTGCTGCCAAAGCAAGTATGGTCATAATGGAAGTGTACCTCTCCATAGGTGCAAATGTCTCTTCGTAGTCTATTCCTTATTTCTATGAGAAGCCTCGTGCTATGAACCTTGCCTTGTATTTTATGATGCTTCCATATACAACATGCTTGATCTTGTAGATCCACTTTGAAGTCATGACAGACTTCTTCTCCGGTCTCAGAACTATCTCCCAGACATCATTCTTTATTATCCACTGATATTCCTCGATCATAGAATCCTTCCATTATTTATTTTTTGAAACCTTTTCATAGGTGGAAGGTTTTCTATCAATGATGTCACACAGCAGGGCCACATAGATATTTTAGGCCTTTACCCTCTTTCTATGTCTATGTATTCCCTCTGGAATACCATACCTTTCATCTTCTCGTATGAGCTCTTGGTCCCATGCTGGTTTCCTCTTGTGGGAGTCCTTCTCAAGGAATGTCTCTACTAGCTCTTGTGGTTCTGTCATGTTGTGATCTTCAGGGTCTTCTAAAATTGCTTCTCCAATTTCCATATCTTGGAATCTCTTCTCTTTAGGTTCCTCAACTTCCTGGATAGGAGTCCTCCAATATCTAAAGTATGTCGAGTATTCATAAAAGGTTACATCTCTATTGATGTATATCTTCTTGAATCTTGAGAAGTATATTCGGTAGGAATTTGATGTATCAATGTATCATACAAATATACCCTTCCTCCTAGAAGAATCAAGCTTGGTCCTTTTCTACTTCGAGATATGTAGGTACATCGGGAAACCAAATATTCTCAGATAGCAAACTTTTGGTTTCTCTCCCAAGAAATCTTCTTCAGGAGTCTTGTTGTCAACTACTTGATGAGGAGTACAGTTCTTTACATACATAGTTGTTCTTGTTTCCTCCGCCCAAAGGTGGATAGGAAGATCCTGTTCATGCAGCACAACTTTTGTTTCCTCCATGATGCTTTGATTCTTTCATTCCGCAACCCCATTCTACTGATCATTGTATGGATTTCTCAATTGCCTCTTAATATCGAACTCTCTACAGAGTTCCTTGAATTATTTTGAAGTGAACTCTCTGCCATTATCTGACCGTAGAGTCTTGATATTCCTATCAGTTCAGTTCTCAACCAAGGCTTTATATTCCTTTAGGCTCTTTTCCCTTTCAAGAAATATATCCAAGTCTTATGTGAGAAATCATCTATAAAGGAAACATAGTACACATACCTTCTTAATGAGCTAGAATACATGGGTCCACATATATCCGAGTTTACTATCTTCAGTATTCCTTTAGTATTTCTCTCACTGCTGGGAAATGTCTTCTTTGCAGTCTTTCCTTGTGCACATCCTTAGAAAATTCCTTCATTCTTTTCCTGAATATATGGAAATACTGAGACTTCTTTGCTTGCCATTGGTAGTGCTATGTAGTGCACATGTGCAAGCCTTCTGTGCCACGATTTTCTTGGTTCAATTGACTCATCAACCAGTGCTTGTTTAGGATGTCCCTTTATCTTGTACAATCCTATGTCTTCTACTCAAATCACTTTTGCATCCTCTATTGTTTTTCATCTGGGCCACATCATAACTTGGCCATTGACAAAAGAAACCCTAATTCCCTTTGCATCTAGTGCAGAGATGGAGAGAAGATTCTTCTTCAATCCTGGAGCATATAGCACATCCTACATCTTTAAATATTTCCTAGATTCAAGCTTATATGAAGCTTCTCCACTCCCATTTATGGGGTATTGGTAATCATCCCCAAATTTCACCTTGTGAGGTGACTCATGTTCAGACATATTGACAAATGATCCCTTGTATCCTGCCATGTGTTTAGAAGCTCTATTATCCACAATCCAATCATTGATTTCGTGTGAGATAATTCTAGTAAGTGTTGATATTATTACATATTCTTCATCCAAATCATCCTTCTCTCATCTGAATCTTTTGTTTGTTGGTTCATCATCTTTGGCAACATGTGCGCGGTGTCTCCTTTTCCTAATGAGACAAACTCTTGCAAAGTGTCCCTTTTCATCACAAGTGTAGCATCGAACATTTGAAGTGTTTATTTTGATATTATTTGATTTCTTGTCCTTCTTATTGTTATGATGAAAGGTTTCATTCTTCTTCTTCTTCTTGAATTTCTTCCTAGTGCGAACTGTGAAAGCTTGATCTTCAGTTTCTCCCATCTTCTCTTCTCTTGTCACGAATCGAGCTTCTTCTTGTGCACATTCTTCTCGGAGTATGCTGAAACAAATCAACCTCCTTCTTAGACAAATCCCTTTAATTAATGAGTCCCATGATCTATGGATACCATTCAAGGTATTCATTACAATTTATCCATCTTCGACATTTTCTTCAACCACTTCAAGTTTTTCTTTGATTTGAGCAACCCTTGTGAAGTAAGATTGTATAGTCTTGGAGTTCTGTATCTTCACATTCTTCAACTGGTTCCTCAAATTCATCTTTTGGTTGATTTTATTTCCTTTGAACATATTTTTCAAAGCATCATATACTCCCTTCGGTGTCTTGATGTAGACACATGGGGGATGAGGTGATCCTTAATATAATATGCAATGATTCGCTTAGCCTTAGCCATGTTTTTATTATGAGCATCCTTAGCCTCATTCCCTCCAGTTCTGGAACTTCTCTAGTGATGAATTGATCCAAGTCATCTTCTTCAAGAATTAGAGAGATTTTGTACTTCCATGCTTGGAATTTATCAACCCCTCCAATCTTGTGCTCAAGCTGAGTATGGTGACTCATCTTTTCAAATCAGAACCTTAAATGGAAATAGCAAAGATTTAGATCTTACCAATTTGAGGTGTCCTACCTGGTTCCAGATCTGGCTAACCTCGGGTTTGTCAGAGAAACCCTAATTTTCAAAACTTGGATTTTAGGAATTCTGTTTGGACAGAAAGATGCACCTCCTTGAGGTGAGTTGCTCAGCTAGGTCACTTTCTGAAAGCTGAGGTGGGAAGCCTCTGAAACTTGATTCCCTAGTTCCTCCAGGCACCAGTGAAAGGGTAAAAAATGAAACTTCTTCAATATTGAAACTTATTCCACCAAAATATTCTCCCTACTGAGCCGAGTTAGCCTATCCCTCTTTTCTTGATGATCTGTGGAGAGAACATCTTGAACTAGGAAGCCCTAGTTTTCGTAGCTTCACGGTGCCTTCTTTTAGAGAGGCTCTGAAACCATGTTAATTTTTCTTTAGATCTGATTATATTATCTAGGATATTTATATGAAATAATAACAAGTACAACAAGATTCATAAGATATAAAAGATACACGAGACACAAATATTTTTAGTGGGGAAACCATAAAGGAGAAAACCCCATAAACTTCCTCAGAATAGTAAGATTATCAAAAGCATTAATAAGAAGTATTCAATAGCTATCTATCTCTCCTCCTATGTCTCTCTCTCTCTCTCATGAGAACTTGAGAGTGTGAGGTGTGTATAAATGAGGGAGAGCGCCTCCCTATTTATACCCTTTCAAGTCACTGACCAAACATAAGACCAGGGCCCACATGTCTTCCCTAACAAGGTCGAATTCTCCCAGAGAGACCGCATATACACATTACATGATGTTACACTAGGGACCATTGCCCTGACTTACAATAGAGGTTGTAACTCAAGGTCAAGACACAATTAAGACATCCCGCAAGGGGGTACAACAACATACAGTGATAATATACATCAGAATATTTTTTGAAGTTACAAATACATCAACATACAAAGCAGCAGTGATAGGACCAAAATTGAAAATTATCGGATCTAGAATCTTCCTCCATGCGAAAATGTTCCCTCCTAGGGAAAATTGATTTGACCTCCTTTTCAAGCTAATCTGTGGAGGGAGTGCCCATAAAAGGAATCCCTAGTTTCCAACTTTCATCAGTTACAGTTGCACAGTGACTTCTTTTAAGATGCCTTTCATACCATGTTATAATTTTATTCTTCAATTATGCTTATATTAGATATTCAAAAAAATTCATTGGATCATAATAACCATATGAAATGGGATCAAATGAAAGAAAGAGAAGCACAACAAAACAAAGGTACACAAAGATTTATTCTCTAGCAAACCCTACAAGGGGAAAAAAACCAACAAACTTATTCAATATAGATTTGTTAGTAAGTACAATGTATTCTAGAACAATCCAAGTGCTAAAGGCTCTTTCACACAAAGATAAGTAAAAATAGAAACCCCAAGAATACAATGTCTTCACAATGCAACTACTCTTCCTCCCCTACTGAACTTTTTCTTCTTCTCTCTCTAGAAAATATGCTTAATTGCTTGATTATGTCCAAATGCGTAGTGTGCCTCCCCTATTTATACTTGTTTTCCAAGTGACTTTTCCGTATGGGGTCGACTTTTCAACTTCACTTAGTCGACTTATCTAAGGGGGCATTAAATAAACATTATTTAATGTCACACAACAGGATTTGAGACCAAAATCTGACGACATCCGACGTAAAGTACATTTTTTTCAGATTGCAATGATGAAAAGTACTGTATGTTCTGATTTTTTTTGTCATCTTACAGAATCATCGAATTTTTTACCTTCCTCCTCATAGGTTTTTTGACAAAGGTTATTGTTGGTTAAGTGACGATAGGTCATCGGCTTTGCGAAAAATATGTAAGGGATGTTTGTCGGTTTTTCAATGACTAGGGAAGGGGTGATCGTAAAACTTTCAATGAGCTCATGCTATTTTTTTCAAATAGGAAAAAGGCATACTTACAATGGTAACTAGGTTCAGTTCGTCGGATATCCAACAATCATGAAATTATAAATATAAACAATTTTAAACATTCTGACATGTTTGTTATAGATGTGACAGGCGGTTTGCGGAATTTATTTATGCCTCGACAGAAGGTTTTAGGAATTGTTTTATTCTTCGAAGGCCGTTTTGGGGAAAAAAATTTCTTTGACAGACAATTTGCGGGAATTTTTTTATTCTTCGAAAAACCACCGTTTGAGAAAATTTTGATGCGTGGAACTTTATTTTTTAATATTGTCGATAGTATTCATTCATGAAGTTTGTGACAAAATGTCAAATAGCAATATTCTCGATCCAAACAAAGAAAATTGATAGTTGCTTTCTAGACTATGGGATGCATCGAAACGAAGTGGTGATGGGAAATGTTATTGTCCATGTAGTCAATGAAGGGGATTTAAGAGGAGAATAATGTTGATCGCAACAGCCACAAAACATTGTAGGGAACATGGACACGCCGAGGGGGGGAATGAACGGTGTCCATTTGTAGGTTTAGCATTATAATTTTTTATATATATATATTTTGCTTTGCTAAATGTATGTATTATTTTAATATTTCCTATATTAACTATTAACTATTGATGTATTCATGTATTTATAAAGAAAATACATCCTACGGAATATCGTCTAGAGGAAGTGATTTCAGAACAAGTACCAGAGGATCATGGAGCATCTATGTTTAATGGAGAACAAGTGATTGATCATATTCAAGAAGATGATCATACTGATAACAGAGTTGAAGATGATGGCACAAATACATTGATCCATGATTCACTTAATGTTAGAATGGATGATGATGATGACAATGATAATGAAAATATTAATGACTTTGATGATGTTCATGATATACCTCTTCTCGATAAGGAATACGAACCCCTGTATGAAGGCTCCAAAACAAATATTCTCTCTGCTATATTGTTGATAATGAACTTGAAGGTTATGAATGGTCTTTCAAACATATCAATCACACAGATGCTAAGGTATGTAAAATAATACATCACATATATACAATCATGATAATGTTTATTTGTATTCCTCTAATAATTGTATTGTTAATTCATAATTCAAATTAATACAGATTAAGTTTGTTTCATTAATATTATTTATATATTAGATTAACTCTATTTTTATTTTATTTTACGTAGCTTGATAGCTGAATTTTTTTTACCACCATCAAATATTTTACCTCGCTCATATTGATATTTATCTTCCATCACAAAAGATATTGGAATGCATTATGAATAATTTCATGCATGCCTCGATGACCATGTTATATATTATAATCAGCATCAATTTGCAATAGAATGTCCAGAACGTCATATAAGTAGATATCAGACAGATCAAGTAACAAAAAAGGTGCCTCACAAGGTTCTTCGTTATATTCCCATCATTCCACTTTTGCAATGATTGTTCAGGTGCAATAACATAGCGCAATTTATGGATTACCATGCCAGGAACATAATTCAAGATGATGTTATTCGAATTCCCGCAGATGGTTCTGCATTTAGAGATATGGAGGAAAAGTTTTCTCACTTTAAAGAATAATATCGTAATCTTAGGATTTCCTTGGTAGCATATGGTGTTAATCGATTTGCACAGATGAAATCCTTTTACACGGTGTAGCCTATTTTTGTTATCAACAATAACATTCCTCCCTGGTTATCAATAAAGAGGGAGCACATAATGTTGTCAATGATTATTCCAAGTATTTTGTGTCTAAAATTGTTTTATTTCTAATGTAGTTGTGGCATTTTATTTGTCGTATTATGTTTCCTAATGTCATATATATATTTTTTATTTTACTCTTGTGCATGAATTATATATCTTATCGGTTCTCATAATTATATATTTTATATGTACTTCAAATCAATCAGGTAAGTACCAAGTCAAAGATATGAATGTATATATTGAACCTCTTATAGACGATCTACTGAAGTTATGGAATGGCATCACTATGTATGATGTATCTAGACCAATATGACAAAGGAAATTTAAATTCCATGCAATGGTTGTATGGAAAATACCCGATTCCCCAGGGTTAACCCAATTTTGTGGTTTGTATTTTTAAGTTCCACTTTAATTGCATTTAATTATATGAATTAGTTAATATAGTTTATATATAATTATAATTGACATAGATATTCCATATCTATATATTGTAGGTCTTCATACAAAGGGTAAATTTGCATGTTCAGTTTGTGGTCCTAAGATCAAATCTCATTGCTCAAAAATATTAAGAAAGGAGGTGTTTGTTGAGCATAGGAATTTTCTCTCTAAGAATTACAAGTATAGAAAAACCGAAAAAAAATATATTTTCAATGGGAAGTAAGAGACTGCATTAAAACCACGAATAATGGCACCTCACCTTTGGAATATGCAATACAATAGAAATCGTCAAGTTGGTACGTATGGATCATCATATATGAATTGTTATGCATTTTAATTTTTATTGTGAGTTTTTAACTGTAGTGGCCATAATTGATTTCTATAATTTATTTATAAACTAATATTCATGATGTCCTTCGTGATCATGAAGGAACTAATGGGATTCCACAAGGAATGAAAATTTATCCTATACAATTCAAAAAGTTACCCTACAATGCTCACCTACAAATTGCTCATATGTTTGATACAATGCATATCAAAAAGAATGTGACTAAAACATTATGGTGACTACTGGAGCTAAGGAGCGAGAAAGATAAAATTGTGAAAGTTTGCAAATACATTCAAGAAGGAAACCATGCAATGAAAGACGTCATTCAATTTCATAGCAACAGAGACCAAATTAATATAAACTCAATTCCATGGATGTTTACGGAGCAGTAAAGTAATGTTGTTAAAGAAGTAATGCAGAAAATTAAATTTCCCAATGTATTTTGTGCAAACTTGAAGAATATCATAACAAAAAAGGTGATTTTGCGGGGGTCAAAATGCATGATTGGCATGTCTTCATCAAGGTAATCATTATTGTTATGTCAATATAATTTTTTTTTCATTTATGTCCATAATTTGTTTTCTTGTTTGTATACTCTTAGTTTAAAAAATGACGTGGTTTGTATATTGATACAGTATGTTATACCTCTCTCTCTCATGGACAACTTCGACGACAATGTCAAACAAGTTATATATGATCTTGGGAAATACATGAGGTAACTAGCGATTAGTTGCTTGTGCTTAGTGTTTCTTTAATTCTTCGTATAATTTTTATTTTTTTTGTGCACTAATTCATGTTATGTGATTTAATGTTTTTTTTAATTATCGTTATTGGTTTGCGTCACTTGTAGATGGTTGACATCTAAATAAATCCATAAAGAAGATATAAAGTATTGGAGGAGAGAAATTCCTCGTCTCATGTGTGAAATGTAGAAGCATCTACCTTCAACATTTTTCAATGCACAGGAACAATACCTCATACACCAAGTTGAGGAGATTGAATTGTGTGGAGCTGTGCACTCAAGGTCCATGTGGATGGTTGAGAGGCACTTAAAATTTATGAAGGGTTTGGTAAGACAATGAGCATGTGCTGAGAGTTCTATGATGGAAGGATATATGGTATACGAAAACCTGTTTTATGTTAGTGAATATCTTCATAAGTTAGCGCCAAAGATCAATTTATGTCGCATTTGTGACCTGGACTGCAATAACTATTTTGAAGGGGAGTACCTGAAGGGGAAATGTAGATCAAGGAAGGTGGAAGGTAATTATTAGCTAGTGGATGTTAATTATCTCATACATATTCTAATTGCATATTCAATTTATTGCATCAATTAAGAGCATATACTTTGTTCAGAAAAAATATATTTGTCTTGAATTTTAATGTTTATTGTCATCATGCAGTTGGTTAAGAGTGGGATGCAATTCATTTATACATCGCAAACAATCTTGAATGGATGAAGGTATGGATTGAACGATGTGAAAAATTAGGGTCATAAAATATCATGGGAAGGTGTGTCTTCATTGGTAAAAGCAGCACATTGCAATGGAGATACAAATCTTACAGAAAGGGAAATCGATTTAGCATATGGTTTAAAACATAAGTAGGAAAGCATATTAATCAATCACTCTAAATATGTTATTTTGAAAATTACATTTTGATGTACATGTTGTTCTTTTCCATGTATGGCTGCATAAACATGCAGTTAATCATAAATATTGAAACATTATGTAATCTTTTCATGTATTTCTTGGTGTAGGTAAAAAACCATAAGGCTATGGCCTGCAATGGTTGTAGATATCACATCAAAAATTGGATGAAACAAAGAAAACATTAGATTGTGGGATATTTGCAGTCTTTGAGGTGACAGACATCTAAAACTCTCAAAAAATTGATACTATCGGTATTTGGAAGATATTCTATAGTGTGACTTTAAATCCTTCAAGGTAGTTATGTTCGTTTTCAAATGGTATAGGTTACAATTGAATCAACGTGATCTCGATAAAACCATTATTGAACATGATAATGGATTTACCATGGTAAATACAAGGTTATTTGAGCCAGGAATGGATCCCTATGTTCTTCCAAGCCAATGCAAATAGGTATTTGACTCGTAGGTTCCAAGTAAAGCAGGCTAGTCATTTGTTGTGAGACACGATACAAGGGGAAGGCTGATAAGTATAACCTAGATGAAGGTAATGAAGAGGGTACTCTAGAAGAAGAAGACGATTATGAAGAGCATGATCAACATGATGAGTTAGATGATCATGATGATCCAGCAGAAGATGTCCAATAATTAGTTGAGTCATATGATGTAGCATACAATTCCCACGAAGATTATATCGACGATGACATGATGAACATAAATGACTTAGATGACAATGATGATATGGCCAATCCTTACAATGTTAACTCTGTATCTGATGATTCAGATGATGACTTGGATGACGAATATGATGAAATCTACTGAAAGGTAAATATTTAATTATACCTATTTTTTTTTAAAGAGTTACTAACATTAATGATATCATATATTTATAGATAGGATAATAAGGAAGGCTAAAATAATCTTCATCATCGTCAACATCATCAACATCATCAACATCATCATCGTCTTCATCTTCATCATTGTCATCATCATCATCATCATCATCATCATCATAGTCATGTTCATCAACATCATCATCATCGTCATCGTCGTCGTCGTTGATGACATATTCATCATCATCATCTTCATCGTTGTCATCACCATAAATTTCATCGTCTTCATTGTTTTCATCATCATCATCATCATCATCATCATCATCACATCATCGTCATCGTCATCTTCATCATCATCATCAACAACAATAACATCATGATCATCATCATCACCATCAATGTCATCGTCTTCATTATCGACATCATCATCAACATCATCATCATCATCGTCGTCATTGTCGTCATCGTCATCATCATCATCATCATCTTCTTCTTCTTCTTCATCTTCATCTTCATCATCGTCATCATCATCATTAATATCATCGTCATCGTCATCGTCATCATATTCATCATCATCATCTTCATTGTCATCATCATCACCACCACCACCATCATCATCATCATCAACATCATCATCATCTTCATCGTCCTCTTCATCATCATCATCATCGTCGTCATCATAATCATCATCATCATTATCATCATCGTCGTCAACATCATGATCATCATCTTCATCATCATCGTCGTCCACATCATCATCATCTTCATCTTCATCATCGTCGAATTCATCATCATCTTCATCTTCATCATGATCATCATCGTCGACATCATCATCATCAACATCGTCGTCGTCGTCATCATCGTCGTCATCATCACCATCAATGCCATCGTCTTCATTGTC